>JAKMXA010000070.1:0-192462 GCA_025328625.1 Colletotrichum sp. SAR11_240 | reverse complement strand
CCCCCCCCCGCGCCCCCCCCCCCCCCGCCCCCCCCCCCCCCCCCCCCCCCCCCCGCCCCGCCGCCCCCCGCGCGGCAAGCCGCCCACTTGCGGACGAAGTCGGAGCTGCTGCACAACGACCCACGAAGTCGGTTTCCGAGATGTCGCGTCCACGTACACCAGCAACGAAGAGATTGATTGATGCGAGCTTGGCGGAGTCGCTCATGGGTCTGATTCATGCCAGCCGATCGTCGGGTCGGATGCGGACCTATGTTCGGTCTCCTACCGATATCTTCTCGCATCTGCCGGCTTGATCGTATGAATGTTGAAGCCCTCGCCCGGGATATTCTTCGTCATCACCAGAAGCCAGAACCACACCTCATGAGTTGGCATTTCACGCGGGCGTCGGCGGCCATGGTTGACGGCCGGCACCTGCAACGAGAGCAGGATGAAGAGCCACGACGTGCGTCGCGAAGGCCTCACACCGGGTGAGTGGATCTGGAATCCAGCGCCTCTCGACTAGTCGAATGCCCGCCTGCTTTCGGTGGTCGGCTGTCCAGACGGGCATTCTCAGCGTACCTATCATGGCTTTAGCTCCCAGACCCACCGATCCAAAGTTCACATCGCGATGACACTTGCTCATCATGAAAGTTTCAATGACTTGCAGCAGAGGGCGAATTTGTAAGTCCTGGCCCTTTCAACAAACATGGACCGGCAGCTTCAAGGCACGTCTCCGCTCTCAAGCAAGCGGAATGGCCAACAGTACACTGGTACTTCTGCTATTGAACATCGACGCGACTTCTGGGTACAATTTCAAGGTGACATGTCGTTCTTTCCACGGTCGCTGTGGATCGCGACGAACGCATCGTCGCACAAGGCATACACTTGAACCAGATCGTCGGGTCGGAGCTGGGCCTCATGCGGACGATTCAACCAGCCAATGGTGGGCAATCGCTAGCCATACTGTCTCCTAGAACTCTGGTTCATCACGCATGATTTCCAACTAGAGACCCGCCTGGCACATGTCGGTAGATGTCGGTAGGTGATAGCCCGGAGACCTTGGCGAAGTAACTGAAAATTGCCGGGCTCGCGACGTGAGTCTCGCCCACGTGCTGCTTGTGGCTCCCCGCAACGTCGTCCCTCAGCTTGGGACTTCCCCGGATGTCCCCGGGAGGCCGGGGTAAAACGTGGGGATGCAACGATGCATGCGATGACAGCACGTTTCCAGCGGGAGCAACCGCCAGCTGCATGACTGAATCGTCTGCTGCAGGGCAGTTGCCGATCAATTGGTCTTTGGCTGCAACTCTCCGAGGTGAGACGTTCAGCTGTGGCGTAGGACGTGCGGCTGAAGTTGGGTGGCACTGAGGCTCGTCTGGCTCACCCCAACATGGTGAAGAGCAATGAAACACTGCGTCCCTTCATCGTTGAATCTAAGGTGAAGATAGCTTTACTGAGCCTGGCAGGCTTTTCTCTTCTCGTTTCGCAATATGCTACGTAGCGAGGGCACCCAGCATACCCCCAGGTAGGCCCAAGACTCCGTTCGGGTCTTCAGCAAATACGGTCCAAGGTCCAAGATACTCGCAATTGCGGCCTAGAACGAGGTTAGTCCAGATTTCTCTGATCAAGCAAGAAGATCGCTTCTCCTACTCATAGTGCGGGCCTCAGGATGGCTCGATCATGCCTACTTGGTCGTCGAGTTTTGGCTTCATCGGCGGGCCCGGGCGTGTCTGAGGGCAGATGCAGCAAGACTGGAATAGCATCAATTCATTCGTTCGAGACCGTCCATCAATTTCGGATGCCGCCGTTGCAAGGAATTCGATATCAGCTTCTCATATGAGAAGATGCTTTCCGTGGAATGATGCGATGAGGTTGACGCTGAGGAAGATGCCAGGAAAGAACAAGACGAAGCTGATTGGGCAATGCCAGATAAGATCCGATAAGGTAGTACCGCCTATTACAATACACCTGATAAGTAGCTGCAAATCTACATGAAACGGGGCGCTTACGTCACGTCTCGGATTATGCCAGTACCGGAATGTGCCCCGCGCTCCTGCCCCACCACTGCGTCTAGGGGACGTTGGAGCTTGTCACAGAGAAAGCGGTGTTTGTTCCAGCAGCTCTTTTTCGAGACGCGAAGCTGCAAAATTATTCTTCTCTTCTTCAAGCCACTGTTGTTCTTTGCTGCAAAATACCACCTTACCACCTCAAGATGCCCAGTACTGCCTCCGCTGACGAGATCCCCCGGGACCAAGCTAACTCGCGCCCGCAGCCCCGTACTCGACCGGCGACAAGACGTCCTTTGGCTGGGTCACCGCCCGCGAGCGTTGGCCTGTCATTATCGTTTGTGCTGCCCATCTCAAGAAGACACTGTGGCTTTTGCTGACCGCTTTGATACAGACCCAGGCCATTGACGATCTCTACCGTTCCGTTGCCGCGACCGACGACAAGGAGAAGCAGGAGGAGGGCAAGAAGATCGTCGAGCAGATCGCCCGCCTCAAGTACGAGGTTCAGCACGACCGCGCCCTGACGTACGAGCCATACCGGTAGCCCCTTGGCTGCGCATATGCTGACCCTCGCAGGCCGATCGAGGACGACGGATACCCTGATGTTGCCATCTACAACGAGGACCTGAAGAAGCTGGGCGAGCCAACATGGCTTAACGTTCCCTGGCTCTACTGCGAGTGCTATCTGTTCAGGTAAGTTCTCCGTTGGCGAAGTAGTGCCCAACAACCTCGGATTATGTGCTAAGAGTGCGAAACACAGACGTATCAGCACCTACTTTGCCAAGTCCACCCACTGGAAGAGCTACGACGTCTTCGCCCGCCAGAAGATCAGCACCTTCCGCTCGTCTCGCCCCGCAGTCGTCGAGCTTGCCTCCAAGTACAAGGATATCGTCGAGCAGATCCGTAGCAACAAGGGCGCCGCCAACGATGAGGCCGCCGAGAAGCTTCTCTTCACTGAGATGTGCGAGATTTGCCTCTGGGGCAACGCAACCGACCTGTCCCTGTTGACGAGCTTGACGTACGAGGACATCCAGAAGCTGCAAGGTTCCGAGGCCCGCAAGGCTTCCGAGAAGAACATCATCGCCAACGACCTTCCCGCTGTGTACGAGCTGCTGAAGAAGGCCAAGGCCGAGGGTAAGGCTGAGCGCCGCGTCGACATCGTTCTTGACAACGCTGGCTTCGAGCTGTACGTCGACCTCATTCTTGCTGGGTACCTCCTCTCTGCCGGCCTGGCCACGCACGTTGTCCTGCACCCCAAGTCCATCCCCTGGTTCGTCTCGGACGTCCTGCCGGGCGATTTTGGTCAGCTTCTGAGCGCCATCGCCGCCCCCAAGCCCTTCTACGAGACACCGTCAGAAGACGAGCAGTTGCAGAACAAGACCCCTGAGCCCCTGTCGAGCACGGACGAGGCCAACCTGTCGTTCCTGTTCCAAGAGTGGAGCCGTTTCCACGCGGAGGGGCAACTGATCCTGAGACCCAACCGCTACTGGACGCATCCCGGTCCCTTCTGGCAGTTGCCCGAGGAGGCCAAGGATCTGTACGAGGACCTCAAGGCCAGCGAGGTTGTCATCTTCAAGGGCGACCTCAACTACCGCAAGCTGACTGGCGATGTAAGTTGCCCTGTGCTCGACTAGTGTGACAAAGCTGACACCTTTTCAGGCTGACTGGGACGCCGCAACGCCCTTCACGGAAGCCATCAAGAACCTCGGCCCCGGCTCCGGCGTCAATGTCCTCGCTCTGCGCACCTGCAAGGCGGACGTCGTCGTCGGCCTCCAGCCTGGCGAGGATGAGAGGCTGAAGGCCCTGCCTGACGGCGGCGGCGACTCCGGCTGCAGAAAGTGGGGATGGAGCGGCAAGTGGGCAGTTGTGTCTTTCTCACCCGGCAAGTGAGCTTCTTTTCATTCCGTTTTATATATCTTAGAGCCATGATCCCATATAGACCCTTCCATTCAAGCAGCCCAAATGCAAATAGACCGATTGTCATAGACTTAAGCTATTGCTGTTCTTCACCTTGCTGGACGTCCTCTCCTCGTCGCTGATATACAGCCAGCACCATCATAAAAGTCCGGAGTTCTGCCACATTTCCCTAGCCTGTTTTGTGCTCAAACCCAGTCGTCAACGGAAGGATCATAGATTGGAATTCTCGGTCTTGGCCGAGAGAGTGCTCGAGTTGCAGGACCAGAGTCGTTGCCCTTGTGCTGTGCCTGTTCTCGACCTCCATGGCCGTTGGAGTTACCATTGTCCTCAGCGACACGGGTCTGGGCGTCATCATGGTCTTCAGCATTCCCATGATTTTCGACGTTTCCGTGGACCTTTGAGTTCTCTTGATCTTGATAGCCTCTCCGACCTTCATCCTCAAGCTCCTGGTGTTGCTCGTCTTGCTTAGTCTCCTTTGGTGCGACCTCCGGATTTGCTCCTTTTTCTTGCTCTCTAACCATGCGCTGCCTTTTCCTTGCGGCCCACCCTTTTGGATCCTCCGCTGCGGGCAACCATCAGCAACTCGGTCTATGAAATCACATGAGGTATTCTTACCAGGGTAGCATTCCGGGCAAATGATGTGTCTACAGCAGTAGCACTCGTGTCTATTCCTATTCGGCACACGACACTCGCAGCAGCGCCACATTTGGTTGCAGATGCGGTAACAGCAGTCTGGCTCGCAGAACGTATCATCGAAATAGTCGTTTCGTGTGGTTAATGAGCCGCACAATCGGTAGCCGCTCTCGAAAACGTAGGTTGCATTCTCGCATGGCGTGTTTCTTTGACGATCGTGGCCGCATAACGTAAAATTGAGGAATACTTCACGGCACATGTTGCGTGTTTGGTAGATTGTGTTCATGGCAGACGAGAATCTAAATTCGGGTCAACAGGTGAGAAGAGCTTTTTGTTATTTTTGTCTGAGGAATTATCTGATCCATCGTGGAGCCATTAAACAGAAACAAGGTATGAGAATAGTATGGTCAAAGATGGGAAGGACCATTCAGGTCGCCGCTGCCTCCGCACCTTTTGGGTTTGCCCTTCACCGAAGCTCGCCGCCTCCACACCGAGTCCATCACCAAGCTCACCTTGGAGTCGTCCACCAAAATATTACAACATCGTACCAAAGCAGATACAAAGAAGGCTTTACGACAAAAGAAAACCACCTCCCCACAATCCAAATCTGCATCCCTCCTTCCGATCCGTCTCAAATACAGATCCCGATGCAATCCGCCCCGCCCCTCTTGGGATCGCAGTCGTCCCTCGGGTCGTCGATGCAGTACTTGCCCGCAGGACACGCCTTCCCGACGAACCCGCCGCACTGGATCTCCTGCACGCAGATGCCCGGCATGTCGCACGCCTGGCCGCAGCCGCCCACCCACGGGTCGTCGATGCACGCGAAGCCCGCCGCGCAGACGGGCGCCGGCGTGGGGCGGAAGCCGCCGCAGTCGCTGTAGCTCTTGGTCTTGCTCGGCAGGAGGTGGATCGTCTTGGTCGGCCGGACAAGGCTGGTGAGCGTCGCGGGGAGTGTGAGGCTCGAGAGCAGAGTTGAGGCCGGGCCTGGGACTGGGTCGACGATGGTCGGGAGAGGCGAGGCTGGGAGGGCGATGAGGGTCGTTGGGAAGGCTGCTTTGATGGTGGATGTTGCGGCGCTGAGGAGGGGCTGGCCGAGGACGGCGAAGAGGATGAAGGAGACGTGCATGGTGAGCTTTTTGGATGGGGAGAAACACACAAAGTTTCAAGAACCGAACGTTTGAAAGTTTGATACGAGGCTGGGAAGTTTTAAGTGATGGGTTTGTTGATTTTGGCTTGGGGGAGGAATGCGGTCTGATGGGCCTCATATATACTGCATTCCAGCCACTGCGCCAGCACCAGTCTCGACCGACAATCCGGGCACAAACACGGGGTACATCATCATTTCTTCTTCCATTTCTGGGGTCATGTCTGACGTTGAGTGCAAGGGAGGAGGTCCCGAGGTTGTCGTCTCCAAAAATGGAAACATGCTTCAAAGGAGGCTAAGGCGGGAGGGAAAACGCCTTTCGTGTAACCACTTCAGGCCCTGATCGGCAGCCCAGAATCATGTTTCGAGAATTGACAAGCGGCTTAGATAATGTCGCGGTACGCCACGAAAATACATGGCACTTCCCCTCCTGCCCTCACGAGGTGCATAGAAACACGGCCATACATAACGCCCAAGAAGCTTTTTACACTGAGGCCAGATATAAGAAACTTTTAATTATCAATATCTAGTCTTCAGCTGCTGATCGTAGCATCAGTGCATTGCCTTCGTCATGTTCTGGCAGGCTCCGCGCCAGGCAAGGTTGAGCGAGTGCCAAGGCCACGCGGGGAGATCTTCCTCCTCTTACGTTGTTGCGCCCTTTCAGGTGGGACGTTTTCGGAGTGAGACCGTCTTCACGGGAAAGGCTTACTACGACAAGGCGGTTTAAGCAAGACATGCATGACATGATAGGGTGTGATATAAGGTTTCGCAACAAGGGGGCTAAAAAGGCGGGTAAAACGGTAGAGTGCCCAGGCCGGTTCAGCTCGGTATGAGTGAGGCGTGCCGAGGCTGTTTTCTGGTTGGTGATGTGTTGGATGTTGGGGAATACGAGGGATCCGGAAGGATACTTTGGATGAACGCAGTTGGTCCGATCTTTCGAGTGTTGCCCTGCGTCATCTGACATCCGAAAGGAAACACGGTCGGCTCGTCTGTAAAGGATCCGTACGGCCACCGCCCGGCAGGCTCCGATAGGCCCCACCATGGTCTCCGGTGCCGATGCCGAGACTCCGGCTTACTGCCGTCTTGAAACATGACCGAACGCCTCACTGCTGGACTTGATTGGATTGCCATTTAGATTATTATGCTTTTAAGATGCAATCTTCCGTCCCGAAGAGGAGAAGACGGCCATCATGTTCGCGGGAATAATGTTCTCCCCACACCGAGAGCAAGGTCCCTGTCTTGGCTCATCTTTTCGTACAAGGTTTCAAGCGATCCCCTGTTGCTTAAAATAGTTTCTTTCTCCATATCATCAACCGCTTCCAGCATGTCTCAGAGACACACACCACGAAATGACCAACGAGCGTAAGACGAGAATTACCAGGACGCGCTCCGGGTGCCTAACATGTCGTAAGCGGCACACCAAAGTCGGTGACACTTTTGCTTTTATGACTGCTTTTGGCATTGTGTATTAGGCTAATCAATCGATGCAGTGTGATGAGGGAAAGCCTCACTGTCAGACTTGCATACGGCTGAACATCCCGTGCGCCGGATACCAAACGGGCTTCAAGTTTCAAGAGGATCCTCAGCCGGTCCGTCTGAAGGCTCGGAGGCAGGCCAAGCAGGGAACGCCGGTGAATTCGCGGCAGAGTGGGACATCCGCTTCACCAGGCTCATCGTCAGCTACACCGGAAGAAGAGCTCAGGGCAGAGGGCTACGACAACAAATGGCTCCGCGCTCACTTTCCCTCTCAGCTTCCACCCATTTTCCGCGATATGTTGCAAGGCGTGGGACATGACAGCGTTGCATACCGTGCAGCAGTGTACGCTCTGGCGCACGTTCCTGTTGAGTTCGGCAGCGATGCACCGAATGAGAAGCAAGTCACGGCCTTGAGATTCTACCATTTGTCTCTTCAAGACGTTGCCAAGGGTCTCTCGGTAGAAGACGCCGACCACATGGCTCTTTCCCTGGCCATCCTCAGCGTGCTGTCGATTGTAGAGATGAAGCTTGGGACATACCTGGGCGGTCTCACACACGCCAAGCAAGCTGGTGCGCTCATTGCCGATGACCTGGGCAGTCTTTCTTCTTCACTGATAGGCAGACAGGTGGTCGCCGCGTGGTTCCCCATCAAAGCTTGGTACTCTGTCCAATGTGTGCCGTGGGACAACCTTGCTCGCGTCCTGCCATCCGATGCTCTTTGCCAATCTTGGGATCTGCTTCGGTCATCGGACGACAAGAGCCATGAGCTCGCCGCGCTCCTGGTTGAGAGTCGACGGCTGTACGCCCTCGTATCACTACATCGACTGCTGAAGACTAGTTCTAGCACAGAAGGTATAACCGGCTGGCCAGATTTGTATCAAACAGTTGTCACCAAGTGTTCCTCCGGACTGAGTGACAGCGAAGAGGCATCATGCCGCTTAGAGGTAGCCGGCCTTCGCGATCGGCTGGATGCCTGGCATGACTCAATACCCTTAGAAGACCGACCCATCTACGGCGCGACCTCCAGGCTCAAAAAGCAGCTCTCGTCACAGCCGCCCGGTGCGCGGATTGAACCGCTCACCTTCCGGTCCTACCGTGCAGCGATGGACTATGCTCGCTACGCCGCTGCCCAAGCCCTGTCCTCCGACGAGGCCCTCGACATCGTCACCGGCGCGACCTCACTTCCTACCGCATACAGAGACGAATGGAATCACCTTATTCTTCAGATCCTTGCGGGCCTAGAGGAAGTACCATGCACCGGCGATGACGACAATTACCTGGGTCTAATGTGGATCGTCGGCCAAGTCGTCGGATTACGCTGCTTAGACCCTTCCGTTATATCGTGGATTGAAGGCCATCTCGAACTCTTGGCGTCGGTAAGCCGGGACTGGGGTTCTCTTATGCCTAAAGACCTCTTTGGGCCCCTGCTGGCTTTGCAGAAGGGGCTGTTGGAACGTGGGCGGGTAGCGGTGCATATTTTTGGGGATATGGGGCCTAGTATTGAGCTTTCGGAGGCGAGATCTCCTGCAGCCAAGAGGAGTGTGCTAGTTATGGGATTGGATATTGAGTCAGGCAGAGGCTTTCGCGAGGTGGTTGTCATAGAGTAGGGCAACATATGCGTAAGGGGATGGCTTAGACGGGCGAGGTGGAGATATTTCCCAAATAGGAAAACGAGAGCGCGCTCTAGACAGAAGATTTTGAAGTTGCCAAGAGCTCGTGTTGATGAACACCAGCTGAACATTTTGTTGTTACCTTGGCGTTAATCGTGTATAAAGACAATGAAGGATGTATGGCGACAAACGATGTATTTCGCAGCATTTTCTTTTTGTTAGAGTTGACTTTGTTCCCTGCTCAAGTTGAAATCAGGTAGCGATCACAGCCCGCAATATGACAGCTACACTATCCGTCTCGACACCGGTCGCAACTCCGAGCCCGACTCAGACAACAGGAGCCGCATGTGTCAGTGTCGCTCCGGACTCGAATGGGCATGTCCCCTACGGTGCCTGCCACGGCTTCTGGCCTTATGTCTCCAGTTTTGAAGGAAACCTTGCTCTTGCCATTCTGTTTGGTCTGTCAACAATGGTTCACCTTGTCCAGGCAATCATGTACAAGCAAGTAAGCGCTTCTAGATTTGCGCCACCACTTTTTGCCGGGCCTGTTCTAACTCAGACTTTGTTTCAGCGTTACTGCTGGGTTATCATCATGGCTGGCGTATGGGAGGCTTCTGCCTTTGTCCTCAGAACACTGGGAGCGAAGAATGGTCGTGTGTTGCCATTCTACATCATCTCTTCCCTTACCTTTATGCTCGCTCCCTTGTGTAAGTCATCTATCTCATTCACTCAGCAGACGTACGCGGTTCGGCTTCGAGCCAGTCACTAATCGTCATCTCCTCAGGGATCAACGCATATGCCTATATGGTCGGCGCTCGCGTCGTCCACTTTTCTCTTCCAGATGGACTGGTCTTCCGCATCAAAGCCTCCTATATGACGAAGCTCTTTGTCGGCGCTGATCTGGTATGCTTTGGCGTTCAGGGTGCCGGTGGCTCGATGTTATCGGGGCAGGGCAGCGCTTCAACGACGCAGACGGGAAAGGTCCTCTACACTACAGGTTGCATAGTCCAGCTTATCTTCATTGCGGCCTTCACTGCAGTGGTAGTGCAACTACACGTCAAGATCCGGAGAAACCCACCTTCGGCCTGGAATGCCAATTCGTTGCAGCTGATCTGGGTTATCTTCATCGTCTTGATCCTCATCTTCGTAAGCACCTCCGGGGTTGTCTTGAAAGGAAACATGCTAACTCACGTCTAGGTTCGACTTATTTTTCGGCTGGTTGAATTCGGTCCCGGCGGAATGAATGAGACGATAATGACTGCTGAGGTGTACGCGATTTGCCTCGACGCTGTGCCCATGGCCGTCGCACTGGTTATTCTGAATGTTTTCCATCCTGGTCGAATGTTATCTCAAACAGCTTTCGACAGAGTCATCATGGAAGAATCTGAGATGGGCAGCATACCAAGACTTCAGGGACGCTACGAGGAGCTGGGACAGGCTGATCGAAATGGTTCAGTCTCGCCATTGCCTAAAGGAAGTTTCCCATGATCGTTCCTCTCAGGGTCATCTTCGTTGCCAACTGGCTCAGTGGCCCTGTCAGTAGAATAGAGGTACAAGCCGTTGATGCGAGCTCTAACAATGTGTCATTTGTAATCTAAGATGTCTCGGTCACATTTCTCATCGTGTACTATCGCTACGCTACAAATATCTCAAATGCCTCATGAATCTCTACGAAGAAAGTTCCACTCATAGCTTTGGCGGAACCGTAATGCCCAACTCCTTCGCAATGATATCCGCTGCCTTCTCGCCGACAACAAAGGCAGTATTATTCGTGTTCGCGCCCACATTCTCCGGGCAGATGCTCAAGTCCACGAGCTTCAGCCTCTCCACACCGTACACGCTCAGGCTGGAATCGACGACACCCTTGTCATCTCTGGGCGCCATCTTAGCCGTTCCCAGCGAATGCCACGTCGTGTTGAGGTTCTCTCTCACGAACTGCTCGATCGCCTTGTCGTCTTCCGCGGTGTACTCAATATTAACAACGCTCTTGTGCGCATCCGCAGAAACGTCGTCTACGAGCGCGGCCTTTGACGTAGGCGCAAAGGCAGGGTGGCCGCCGGCGACTTCACCGCGGTAGAGGGCTGTGCGCCGCGCGATTTCGCGGGCTTTCTTGTACGCCCAGATGTGTTTCTTCAAGTCTATGTCGTTGGCGTCCGTGAGAAAGCCAGGGTTGAAGTCGAGCGGGTCTGAGACGTTAGGACCCGTGATATGGATGTGCCCTCTGGAGTAGGGGTAGGCGGTGTAGTTTGCGCCGGTGGTGTATTGGCCTACTGGGATGCCGGAGTGGTCACCAAGGAATCTGTAGGATATCAGTTTCAAGTTTTCTCAAGTGAAGATAGGCTGGAGACTTACCCATGCAAGAAACCGCTGAGCATCAGCGGGCGGTTGATGTCGTTCTTGAAGTCCTTGTCCCATGCGGCGCGGAACTCAGGGCCAAGGGTGTCAATTTCCTCCTCTGTTGGGCGGATCTTGCTGACGATGTCGACGCCGTTCCAGCCCAGCATCTTGTGCTTCTGTGCTATCGCATCTTCGTGGCTTATGCGTCCACTGAAGATCTCGTCGAGTGTCTCATCCTTTGAGAGCGCTGTCTTGTAAGGGTAGAGGATGAGATGGTGGTCCTGGTAGTCATGTCCAACGCCGGGAAGATCGGTAACAACGGGAACGCCCGCCTTGGCGAGAACCTCCTTGTTACCGACACCAGACCTCTCGAGGACTCCAGGTGTACCGCATGCACCGCATGAGACGACAACGAGCTTCTTGGCCTTCACGGTCTTGACAGGGTGCCTTGTGGTGTTTAGGACAGCTTGGTAGTCGGGGTTCGGGGTGTACTCTACACCGACGGCACGCTTGTGCTCGTCGAAGATGACCTTCACGACTTTGGACTCAACCAGGACGTGGAGGTTCGGGTGCTTGCCGTCCTCGAGGAGCGGGTGCAAGAAGGTATGGGCAGCATCTTGTCTCTTTCCCTCAGGTGAGACGTAACGCATCCACCTCTCGAAGCCATTGTTTGCCTCCATGTTCTGCAGGTCGCGGATCTCGGAGTATCCCATCTGCTGCGCCGCAGCAAGGATGTCGTCCTCGGCACCCGGAACCCGAAAGCCTCCCGAAGAGATGTGCACGGGGCCCGTCTTGCCGTGGTCGGCCGGGTCACCATTGCCATGGTACGTCTCAAAGCGGTTGAGGTAGGGCCGGAGGTCCTGAGATGACCAGCCGGGTGTCTTCCAAGAGTCGAAGTCGGATTTCTGGGCGCGCGTATAGCTGTGAGTATGACTCGTCAGCAATGGGTCTCGTGAGGCAAAGCAGAGTCAGAAGGAGGCCGATCGTCTGGAGCTAGGCCCCGAGCTACCCCAACTTTTCCCCCTTCCCGATCTCATATGCCGCGTTCCCCCGCATTTCGGATCTGGGGGCGGGATGAAACCATTGACGAGCTATTGGGTGCGGTGTTCGTGGGGTAAAGGGCGGAATTATGGGCAAATTTACGTACAGCATGAAGTTGATGGAGGAACCGCCTCCAAGCATGCCCCCGGATGGAACAATGGGGCTGCGGCCTGCCAGCTGCTCCGACGGGCTGCCTTGGTAGAAGATTGCGGTCTTGCTGTCGGGAGCAAGGTGGTCGAGGAAAAAGGCCGGATGAACGACGTTGGGGACATCGCGGTTATTGGTTCCGCCTTCGATGACCAGAATTGAGAGGTCTGGTGCCGTTGTCGCGAGGCGGCTGGCGAGAACGCAAGCTGCAGTTCCTCCTGTCCAATGTCAGCAATTGCTCGTGTCGTCAGAGACAAGTTCCGGTATTACCTCCAGCAATGATCACGTCCACCTCATCGAGGCCATCGGCCAGCTTCTTGGTGAGACCCATTGCGGCGGTATCGCAGAAAAAAAACAGGCGGTTGGTTCTCAATGGATCAGAGAGAAAACAGGGCCAGAGAAAGTCGGGACGAAGACCGCAGCAGCAGACACATCGCGGACCCTGGGTTTTATATGCCTACTCCGCACCGCCAAAGCTGCATTGGAGACGAAAACGCGCCGAGACATTGTTGAAATCTCTCATTCCGCAGTGCTTCCGCGCGCTGATCTCTCGTTCTGATACCCATTGTTGGGGCACATGGCCGCACGGATGATGGCGGCCGCCAGCTGCGCCAGGCGGCCGGGCGGACGAGGTGCATCGGGTGCGGGGAAGGGTGTCCTTTGGTGATGTGTCTAGAGCTGTGCCGCGTTGCATCGTGGAAGCAGGCCAAGGTAGAGACCTCGTACGCGGTGTCTTAGACAGGGGGCTTTTTCGTCTGTATGGCCAATGGATGTTGGCGTGTTTGCTAATCGCTGCAGCTTCCAAGGGTCCTAATGCTTCTTCGGTTTAGCCTTACCATTCAGGTCGAAGCCGGGATGCTTGTTAGGGGCATGCAAGCTGCTGTGCAACTGCGCTATTGACTAAGGGCCATCGGAAGCGAGCTTTCAGGTTTAGGGAGATACGGAGAAAACAATGGAGAACTCGTGCTGACTCTGACTCGAAGGATTGTTAGAGTTCAACGAGGTCGGACGTGTCAACGTGCTGCGGTTTGTACGACGATCTCTGGGGGCGGCGAAGGATTCAGTGTGCATGCGGGGGATGAGGGGGAGACGGGAATCCATCCCGAGGGGCTGCGCCGGTGGCTCCCCGGCGAATGAGCTTTCGAGAGCGGTTGAAATCTTCCTCGTTGGGGGATGTGGGAGGGACCCTCTTTGCGGGGTGAACAAGGGTCTGCCAAGGAGGTTGCTGAGTGATGGCATGCTGCGGTTCATTGTCTAGATGAGGAATGGTGCTCTGAAGCGCACGGCGCTTCGTCAGATTCTATGTAACATAGACATGTTCGTAGTAACCTGATACGGAACTTTAGTGTTTTGTCGATGAGGTATCATGTTGCTGCTCTGTTTGGCTGCGATTGTTCGCATCGCCAGGCTGTCGCAGAATCATCAGCGACCCATTGTAGTCTCAGCTGGGATCTTCAAATGAGACAAGGCAAGGAGAGAGAACCACAAATAATGACTCATGTTTTTGGAGGGGATAATCTAATGGTGTCAGTTGGCATCCGTAGTCCTCGAGAAAAGCTATTTGTGGACAGTTACTCAGGTGACATGCACTTCAATAGACCTTGGTTGAGCTGCACTTTTTACCTATGCTACGTAGTTCCCGTTATGAATGTTGTTATGTTTTAGGCAGCAAATGTGACAATATGGGTTTTGTGGCAAAAACATAATGACTTTGATTTATTTATTTTACACGGAGGCTTTACTAAGTACCACAAAGTCATGATTCTAGACATGCGAAAAAGTGAGGCCTATAGGGCAGTCATCTTTATGAAAAAGAAGTCTGCGTTTTGAAATTCAATTCCCATCGGTATTATTTGTCTATACGCTCAATTTAAAGCCTCGCCATTGGATATTGAGCCTGATTTATGACCCCTAAAGGTATCCATACTATTAAGACACGCATACACTGGATGTCTAATCGGAGCGACTGTTTCCACGCAAGCTGCTGATAAGAGGTACACAATCGTCCAATCAGACCGTTCAAGATCTCTTGGGAACCCCTTATGTCTTCTCAAAAGATGGTTTTTGCTCCCTGAACACAATATGGGGGCTGCCCTTCCTAAATCATCCGCATGCAAGACTCATGTAATTCTTCAAAGAACTCGGTTTGAGCAACCCACCGAGCGTGGTAATCGTCCCGTAGAATACCGAAAGTCGTTTTGTCCTCCCACTTGAAATAATCACGGAATGTAATTTCCCGCCAAGATGGCTCCAAAACTCGTGGGAAGATGTCGAATAATGTCGTTGAGGGTTGTGAGATTTCGTCAGTTGCCGGCTTCCATGCTTTGATTTCCAATCGCGCCATATCCTCAATTTCCGACTGCTTTCTCCCGGGGAATATCGTCCGAGGCTTTCTGTCCATCACTATAGTGCTAATCCAGTGGATCGCCAGATCGATACGATCGTAATAAGTCATTGCCTCTTGACGGCATGGATCGTATCGTTTCGGCCGTTCTGGTTGAGATTCTTGGTTCCGCTTTTCCCTCCTAAGTTTTTTTAGGCTCGATTCTCCTTCCCCCGCATCTGGTTGCTGCCTTCTCTCTACTTCCCTCCCCTCTGTCTTATTCACTTCCCACTCCTCTGCCGCAACCATGTCTTCCCCCTCCAACATGGTGCGGATCTCTATGGCCTTCAGGTCCTCCACATTCCTATTCCAATGCGCGGGTGCACCCTCGGTTTTGGAGATGAACGTTTCCTCTATGTAATGTAAAAGAGTTTCCAGAGATACTTTTTCTCGAGAAGGTTCACTGCCAACCCTCTTGGTGTTCGGATGATGCTCTGGCTCTTCGCCTATCTGATCGGGGGTTTCCACAGGACTGCTTTCCTCTGACTGCTTGGTTACCTGATCGAGTACTTCGACAAGTTCGATTTCTCCTGGCATCGTGACCCCCTGCTCGGGTATTTTGACGGGATCGCTTTCTTCTATCGAGTACCATAACGAATCGAGCTTCTGCTGGTGTTTCAACAGGATTCCATCATGCCTGGTCAGAAATTCGGCCCACGCTTCGACGCGTTGTTGGATACGTCGCGCCTTCCCCGCGCAAAATTGAAACATATTCGCCAAGTCATGAGCTGCCCTCGCAATGACTTCAATTATTCGACCGGATATGCTTGGTTCCCATATAATGTCATCGAAAAAGACAGAAAGAACGGCTACCACAGTTGTGGTTACCATGTATCTCCGGTATAGACTCGGGAGGTGTCCTGTAACCGTTCCGGCGATTAGATCAAGCTTTTCCAATTTCTGTCTCCGTTGTTCGTATTTCTCCAGCTGTTCCCCATGCAGGTAGGACTCGGTATTGATACTCTGACTCAATTTTATCGACACGCTTGACCCCGCAACGGACATCGAGTCTCCCCAACAGGGAAAGTCTGAAGAGAGATCACCTGTTGCTTGATTCTCAAACCGAGAGGTCTTTGCATCGTCATCCTTAGTCTCAAGGATCGACTGGCTCTCGTGAGGGACTCTTTTCTCATGCGGTAAAGCACTCTGACCGATGTTTGCCTCAGGGTCCCTCCCTGTATGGAGAGTGAAAGTTTCAATGTTCTGATCTTGCCCATCGACATTTTGTGAGCTAGTATCCGCTCCGTGTTGAATCAAGATGCGCAAGATTTGATGTCGGTTGAGTTTAGCTGCAACATGAGCGGCTGTATTACCATTCATATCGGCAGCGTTGAGTGGTGCACCATATTCCACTAGGGCCATTACCACATCGATAGAGCCACTCATAACCCCACAGTGTAGCGGTGTTCCATGGATGTCATCTTTGAGATCCAGTCTAGGTCTCCTCTCAAGAAGACTAGCGACGAGATCGGGTGCTCCGAGAGAGCAAAATCTGTGAAGAGCAGTCATTCCTCTTTTATCAACGTGGTTTATATTTGCTCCTTTGTCAAGAAACAAGTCAACGTTAGCAGGGGATGCGCAGTAATGCAAAGGACTTCGACCGAAAATGTCCTCGATGTGCATCAGTTCGATGTCCTCCCCTAGAATCCAGCTAGCGACAGCACTAGAAGGCCCAGTGACAGCTAGGTGAAGTGGCGTCCTCCCCATGTGATCTCGAGATGACTCTTTACAGCTGAGAATATCAGTGTATGAGTTGAGTAGTTTTGGGATAAGCAGCGTCTCGGGAATGTCGCGACGGGCAGCGATTTGAGCCGAAAAGTGAATGGGATACGTGAAGGTAACGGGGCTATCCGGAGAACGAAAAGGAGCCTTTGCAAGGTCTTTGTCGGCACGGAGTAGAGCGGCGACGACGTGATAGTCTTGGTAATCGATTGCTACCATTAGGCCAGTCCTCCCAAATGTATCCATAGCCCCGAGAGGCCATATCTCACGGATCAGGCGTATCGTCTTATCCAGTTGTTTGGTATGGTTTGAACCATGCATAGCCAGACGTTCTAAGGTGGTTGATAAACTAAGAACACAGGCAAGAGGGTCGATGTTTGCCTGCTGTCGGAACTTCGCTTGCTTCAGTAGGTAGGCAAGAATCTCGCTGCAATGGTATTTTGCCGCAATATGAAAAGCCGTCCATCGAGACCGAGGATCCTCTGATGAAAACTGCTCCTGACCATAGGCCAAGGAAAATGGGTCCGCGCCAAGAGAAAGCAGTGCCTTCACAGCCGGCAGACTGTTGACAGAAATGGCAACAGCTAGCGGAGTGCCTACCAACTTCAAAGGCCACTGATAGTGAACTGGGTCTTTCGAACACATCAGAAGATCGAATAGACGGTGGTTTACTTTTCCAGACAGCTTTTGAGCTATTTCTTCCAAGGCAGTATCCTGAAACATGAACAGCCAGTGTAAAGGACTGCATCCGTCGACGGCAGAAGAGCTCAGCGGCACCCCTTCTGACAAGAGATCAAATATCGCTGCTGAGTTGCCGTCGAAGAAAGCTCGTACTAGTCGCGGCAATGTTTTCGAGTAAGTTATGTTGTCGCGTAGCAAACGTGAGATCATTACTGCATACTGTTTCGGCGGTTCTGGGCCGTTCATTCGAGGACTCAGCAATTGTCCGAAAGCCATGGCAAGTGGGTGGAACTCTGACTTGGCCATGTCTGTGCACTCGCGTGCACTCCGGGGGTCCTGGCCGGTTCCGAAGCCGAAATGATGACATAGAGCGATTTGCCAGGATATGGGGCCACGGTGCCCTGCGGGATTTGTTGCATTTGTGTGCTTCAAGCCCTGGAATATCTGTTGCTGATGATCCCAAAGAATTTCCCCCCCTGTATCCAGCCGAAACATCTAGCCGAAAGTCAGCTGCGTCTTTGATTGGGCTGTTAGATTTCGTTGACAATCTTACTTCGTAGGTCGGCTTCGATGCCTCGAAATGCAATGCCAAATCCCCCTCGGGGCCAAGCAAGTTGCCAGCACTGGTCCGTCAGCTTGAATTCGAGTCACTTCGGGGATGAATGGCAACAGCGTACGTACTTCCATTTTGTAAAGAGAGGAAGATTTCTTATGTTTGTAGCTCGTTTGGAGGAGTCTTCTTGAAGAGTCTTGTGCAGAACAATCTGAAGAAGCATGGCTGTGCCTGGTCGCCTCGTAGGCAGGCAACGTTTTGCATGGTTGAGAACCTCAGCACCACTGATACCTGGGTCGTTGCCTGAAGTGTTTGCGACAACGCCGTTCCTTGCAAGATACTTGATGTATTCTTCTCCCCCGATGCAAGCCTCCCATGTAAGAAGACCAAAGGCCCAGATGTCACATTTCTTAAGGTCGTTTCCTCGTATAGGAACCAGGTCCTGAGTTTTCACTTCTGGCGCATTGTAGCTATCAAAACGGTAAGTCAAGAAACTTCAACCGTTCTGTTGAGATGGGAAAGTAAATCAAACTTACATGAAAGTGCCTCCGTACTTGGTTATTTCATCGTCATATCTTTTCGATTTGTCATCCAAGATGAGGGCGTGACCAAAATCCGTTAATTTTGCTAACGCCGTAGTAGGACGATCAGAAGATGGAAAAACCAGTACGTTGTCCAGTTTGACATCGCCATGAACAATACCACATACGTGCAGAGCTGCAAGGGCTGACGCAACGTCCCCAAGGAGAACCGCAATATCAGAAAGCGTTGGGCTGAGCTTCCGAATGTACTCTCTTAGCGTTCCAAATGGAGCGTACTCGACAACAAGGAAAGGTATGACTAATTGGCCTCGTAGATTCCAGCCATATCCAATGACAGAGGGGAGATTAGGATGGGCTCTGAGTGGCGGGTGTCTCAAGATTCGCGCCTCAACGATCACTGCGCTGAGACGCCTCCGGAAGGACTTTTCGTCTGGAGTGCTACTTATCTTCAAATGCTTGACGGCGAAGAGGGTCCTACCGTGGACTGCTTTTTCTACGAGGTAAGTCTCACCCTGACCAAGAGTCTCTTCACGGGCTAGTTCCTCGTAGCGATAGCGGCGCAGCTGAAGCGAACCCACAGCCCGGATGACATCCTCGAGCCCATGGACCGAATGACTTTGCCACTCCGAGAAAATGTCGCAGGTGATTGTCGAAACCGATGTTCGAGACAACGCCGTATTCCAGCTCAGCGTTGAGCCGACTGACCCTAGAGCAGCATCCATTTCGTCGAATATTGTCTTTGTTCGTGGAAGATTAAGATACAGATCTTATTCACCCCAATCTTCCTGTTCGGCTGGAGAGTGGGAAAACAGCTCACTCGTTGCCTTATTGGGCACCCACACTTTGGTGCGGACCAAGCTGTGGCTCCAACCATTGGGCCGCACGAGGCAAAATCAGGCTGCATATCAAACGAAGACTAGATCCCACAATGGGACACCGCAGCCATATCAAATTGAATGCTGACTAAATAGAAGGTGACTTCCGTGGTGGAAATAAAATCGGAGCTATTTACGAACCCCTCAACTTCCACTGCGAAAGCCGGCATCCGGCATTTTCTAGTACACACGACGCCCTTCTCCGCCTCGAAGCACATAAATCCAAGCGTAAACCATTATGGACCCTCTCAGCATTACAGGGTTGACAATTGCTGTGCTTGACCAATTATGGAAGATCGGCAACGGAACAGCGGAGCTAGTCTCGAACTACCGAGACTTCGACACCGTGAGAATCTCTGGAAGCCCAGCCCGAAAGGGGGGTCTTAATTGTATGACTGAGCTGACCGCTTTGCGTAGGACACGAGAGTATTGGAAAATAAGATCAAGGATGAGAATAACCGAACCAGGGC
Source organism: Colletotrichum sp. SAR11_240 (assembly GCA_025328625.1). Classification (NCBI taxonomy): domain Eukaryota; kingdom Fungi; phylum Ascomycota; class Sordariomycetes; order Glomerellales; family Glomerellaceae; genus Colletotrichum; species Colletotrichum sp. SAR11_240. Next base: position 172,949 of record JAKMXA010000070.1, on the reverse strand, counting down.
TCTTCACTTGCTGTTATTCGAACAGTCCAGCGTAAGTGCCAGACCTATGCATTTGATTTTGCCCATGAACTTACGCGAGAGCCCAAGAGTTATGAAGGCAAGTCGCTCTTCGAGCAATTTGACAAAGATGTTCAAGACCAGATCCATTTCTTTCTTGAGCAAGCATCGGATGTATTAGAGCAGGCCTACAGACTCCTCGATCGTCGACAGAACACCGACACTAAAGACAGGGACCTTCAGTTCCCAGCGAAACCAGTCTTTGCAGCAACGCTCTCGTCAGTTCCCAGTAGCACTTCTTTGGGTTCCGTCAACTCAATGATGAAACGTCCCAGGCCACTTCAGCGGATAAAGTGGTCCCTGATGGACAAGAAGCGGGTGGGAACTATCGTGCAAGACTTTAGCGAGCTGAACGGCAGAATTCACGAAAACATCAAGTTGTGGTGTCTCGGAACGTCCATTGGCGTCAATCTTCAACATCTCAACCGCCTCAAAACCGATGATAACTCTCGAACGCTAGGCTTTGACGCCGATGCCAGCACGCTTCAGCTAGTCACTAGCCAGAATCAAATTGCCGCTCAAAGTCTCGAGATCGATGACCCCTCCCTTAGGCGATGTGCTGGGAACGCTAGACTATTTGGAGACAAGTTCGGCATATTTGATCGGGGCGGCACCGCGTGCCTTGTGGAATATCATTCCTATTCCCCAGACTCACCAGTTCCTGTGCCACTGGACGACCAGACCCGCGTTCGTGTTGACAAGCTGGCCAACCTTCTTCACCAGCCTAAAGACATTGCCTTCAGAACACCAAGGCTTCAAGGCTGGGTGAGGCAAACGCAGAAAAACAGGATCGCATACATATTTTCTCTACCAGCAGCCGCCGAACAATGTCCCACCAGTTTACTTGATATTCTTTCAAGGAAAGATTTGCACCCGCCGTCCCTGAGTCAGCGATTCTGTCTGGCCGTCAAACTTTCTAGATGCATCTCGCAACTACATCTTGTAAAATGGGTACGTAGGCACTGTTTGGTTGCACTTGGAACTTCGTCTCCCTGTGTAATCCTGTTTGAGAGATTGCAGTCTCATGCCATTTAGGTCCACAAAAGCTTCCGCAGTGAAAACATCATTTTCTTTTTCATGGTTGATTCAGAAGGAAGTGCGCTTCCAGAGAAAGAACTCAATCTATCCCAACCTTGGCTTTTGGGCTTTGAGTTCAGTCGCCTGGAAGATCATGTCTCTCACGGGCGTGCCGACTCGTGCTTGTCTCAAGATATTTATCGTCATCCGGAGCGACAGCAAAACCCAACTCATTTTTTCAACAAGATCCACGACATATATGCTCTGGGCGTGATTCTGCTTGAAATAGGTACGTGTGGCTGTGTCTCAATCAAAATGAGTGGAACGAAATTGCTCACATACCAAAGGGCTGTGGCAACCGGTGTTAACTCTCGAGAAGTCTGGGTTCTCCAGAATTCGAGACCCGCATGCCATCAAAAATCATCTTATCAAGCATGCAGAAAAGCGTTTGAGAGCTAGAATGGGCGACAAGTACCAGAAGATCGTCCTCAAGTGCCTGAAAGGGGACTTCGACGTCGTCGATGACACCAAAGAAGACCTAAAGCTGCAGCAAGCATTCAGAGCAAATGTCGTGGATCAGTTGCAAAGGTCGGCTGATAGTATTTGAAGCCAAAGGACAGCAAGGTGTGTTAGGCAGGCACTAGGAGAAACATTTGCGAGCGTTAGTGTAGAGATAGTTGGGAGGAAGTACTTCAGGCTCATGGACACAGATTATTCTCTTCGTGACTGCTTGTGGAGATTGTAGCAATACTTCCATGGTTTGATGTTGCTTGAGCGTCAAATACGACAACTGCATGTAAATGGTAGGACCGCACAGCTCTGGTGGAGTAGGTCGCTGCTAAAATCTTTACAAGCTCAAGAAATTGTTCCAATAGTCCCAATCCAAGTTTCCATCATCCGTTAACCCGAGACCATCAAGACTTTGCTGATTGGGAGCCATTGACGCTTGCGCCTCAGTTTCCATATTTTCCCGCGCTCTTTGCCTGAGGTTCTGGATGAATCGAGGCGTAGCTTCCGGCTCCCGTAGGCCATGGGTTGCAGCCGCTGCATTGTGATGAGCTTCCCAAGCCTCGAGAGTCAAGTCTTGCAAGGCCTCAAAGAAGGCACTCTTCGACTCCAACATTTCTGGATACTCCTCATAGAGTGTCTCAATAGACTCCCATGCCTTCTTCACTCGATCTCCAGTGCATCTATACCGAAGTTCGCTTATGATGTAGATGTAGGCGTCGATATGACATTTGGACGTCATGTGAGTGAAGATATGCGCAGAGAATTTGCTCCGCAAACCTGCCTCGGCCGCCTCAACCCAATTCATCGCCAACTCAAATAGCATATCATTCTCCTCTCGACTCATGACAACATCATCGCTGTTGCCGGTCCTTCGACACCTGGGATGATAGACTTTGAACCTCATCCGAGCAATCACCAGCTTCGCCATGTTGAACGTCTGCGCATGAATCGGTATACGCTTGTCTACGTCCTTCAGGTACTTGTTGTAGTAGATGCCCTCAATCTCGTTGATAGCCTTGCTCTCTACCTCCATCATGGTCTTGTCTCTCGCTCGGCTCTGAGCGATATGCTCGAAGACCAGTGATGCTGCAGGTGTCGAACGAATCCAGTTGAAGACTTCATACTTCATCAGCACGCACATCATTTCCGTTGGACGGCTGTGCTCGATCGGTGCCTCGGTCATTTCGGGGTGCAGATCCGCGTCATTGACGTTCAAGGGCGACCGCACATCGCCAAACTCGCTTCTCGACGGTGGACACCTCGAATCTGGGCTTCCCAAAGCGCGAGTCCGCGCTTCGAGTCCGTACAACTGCCACCATACCCGAATACGCATCTCCCTCTCGAAGAAGGATACCTTGGGGTCTGGTTTGGCATGATGAATGCCCAGGCTTCTGCATAGCTTCAGGGCCGCGGCGGTTAGAGTAGCCGTCAGCTCGGACTCGGGATTGATGAAGAGGAACAGCACAAAAGCTTGGATAACCTCAAAGTCCTTTGTCGTGAGGAAATCTGCTTCGACAAGGGCTTGGAAGGCTGCAGTGCGGTAGCGCGTCATCAACGCGACTCTGCTCTCGTTGAAAGCTTTTTGGCAGGCTTCCGGCGACATTGAGGTGACGGAGAGGGCGTATATGGCGAACATGGTTGCTTGCAGGGGCTGAGGTGCTGAAGAGGGATTCCAGCTTGCATCGAGGACGCGTTGTTGTAGGGTTGGGATGTGGACGATCTTGAAGAGAGGGTTGATGTTGTCGACGAAGATTTGCCACAGTCGATAGATATGTTGAGGTTCAGGATGAGATTGGGAGGGTGAGGTATTTTGGGCGGAGAACATTTGATGAAGTGACGGCATCGGTGTCAGGATGGGATCGTCTTTATGGCAGACGCCGTAGATGGGAGGATACTTCAGCTGGTGGATATGTTAGATTTGGTGCTAAAGGGGTCGCAATCTTTGAAACTGACATACCTCTGGGCTGAGATTTGACCATGAACATCTACTGAAGAGTTAGTGGAGGGGCAATGCTACCATACGTTGTGGACATGCCTTTCTGTGTCTCCTGACGAATTATCGATATTATCTGAGCGACCAACTGCTGAGCCCGGGCTGGTAAGTGCCGGTGTCAAAGGATTGAACCGCATCGGCTCCGGCTCATCAACTTGGGCTTCCAGTTTAGACGGGATCCACGTATGCGCCAGAGGTGCAAAGTCAACATTGTTCTTCCGCATCAAGTCCTCGTAAGCGGCCAACCGATTGAGAAGGTCATCGTCGGCGGCCCGCTTTCGGGGTCTTCTATGCAAGGCGGGAGCCTCGTAAACGCATTGAGATTGTGATTTGAGGCAATTGGAACAGGGGTCTCCTTTGTCACACTTGACTTTACGGCGTGAGCAGATAGAGCAGGCGGGCTTGTGGGGTGACGGTGATCCGGAGGCCATTTTTGAGGTCAGGACGTGAGTCTCGTGGGCGATGAACAGTCGGGGAACTTCAGTCGTGATCTCGGGACATGAGATTCCTAAATGCTAATCTTCAGTTACGCAGGGAGGTATCGATGAAGGGCCGTAGACCAAAGAGTCTTTAAGATGACGGGATGTGGCTTCGGGCGATTCGGCCACGAAACGAGCTTAGTGTAATCCTTCTCGGGACCCGGTTAACCAATCACGCTCAGGCCGTCATGGCGCTACCTCCTTCCGGGTGGATAAGGGGTGACGATCAGATCCTCCGCCGGATTGACCTGCAAACATTTCCGTGGTTTGTCCGGTGCAAAAACGCACCAAGATTGGCGGCAATAGCCAGAGACTTGCTGGCCGGATACTCAGCAAGATATGCGCTAGCCCCGTTTGGATTACTCGGGCCCGAAGTCAATTCAACATTCAGGCTAGGCCAATCAACCAACAGAATGCCGTTCATCTTCTCGGGACATCGACTAGGCTGCCCGAGAATATCATGGTCCATAGAAACACAATCAATATACATAAAGACACAACTTGCCATCCTAATGATGTATCTGTTCTCTCGCTCAGTATCGTGCCTCAGATTTCCACTCAGAACACCCATTCAACAGCAATACCCCCCTGTCGTATCATCACCATGTTCTTCAAAAAGAACCAGTCCACAGACTCCAATGTGTCAGCGCAACATTCTGACGATTCGACACATCCCAACCAAAAGCCAGTTGCGGAAGACACCGATATGACAACAGAAACACAGGAGGCAACCCAAACGAAGACGAATCAATCCGAAGATGTCCAGTACCCTTCAGGGCTGAGTCTTGTTTTGGTTCTGATCTCTCTGTTCATCAGCATGTTTCTAGTTTCACTCGTAGGTTTTTCAGATACTCCTGTACTCAGAATGCCATCAGCTAACAGCATGATCTTCCAGGATCGATTAATTATCACGACCGCTATTCCTAAAATTACTGATGAATTCGACTCCGTAACCGACGTCGGATGGTATGGCTCTGTCTTCCTCCTGACAACCTGCGCTTTTCAACTACTCTTCGGCAAAATATACTCCTTCTATAGCATCAAGACGACATTTCTTGTCTCGGTGTTCCTCTTCGAAGTTGGTTCAGCAATCTGTGGGGCCGCTCCCAGTTCCGACGTCTTCATCTTTGGCAGAGCCCTGGCAGGTGTTGGCTCGGCGGGAATCCTCACAGGCGTGGTAAGTACCTTGGAAGCATCGCCCCTCCTAGTAAAAACTCGCCTTCTAACGCAGGTTCCACCCAGATCATTGTAATCGTGCACGCCGTGCCGCTCCACAAGCGACCCATGTACCAAGGCATGTTCGGCGCTGTCTTCGGCATCGCCTCGATCATTGGGCCTTTGGTTGGAGGTGCTTTCACAACAAGGCTTACATGGAGATGGTGCTTCTACATCAACCTTCCTTTCGGCGGAGTCGCAGCCTTGGTGATTGTCTTCCTCTTGAAGCTCCCCGACAGAGAGGCAAGCACGCTCTCCACCAAGGCCAAGTTGGCGCAGTTGGACTTTTACGGTACCTCGGTGCTTATCCCAGGAACCGTCTGCCTGCTGCTGGCACTGCAGTGGGGAGGATTGACCTATGCTGTAAGTCGCGACGAGTCCATATTGATGGCGGTTATGTACTAACATCGCGTGCAGTGGAGCAACGGACGTATTGTTGCGCTTCTCGTACTCGCCTGCGTGCTTCTCATTGGCTTTGTCATGGTTCAGATCTTCTTGCCCAAGACAGCAACTATCCCTCCAAAAGTTTTCAAGCAGCGAAGTATCTTGGCAGGTGTCTTTGCAACGTTCTGCATCGGATCGCAGAACATGATCATAAGTAAGCATCGCTGACTTACATATTCCATACGTTGAACTAATAAGTACCAGTCTATTACCTGCCCATCTGGTTCCAGGCCATCCAAGGAGTCTCTGCTGTTGAATCAGGCATTCGCCTGCTCCCACTGGTGCTCTCCATGGTTGTTGCGTCACTGATGACGGGAGCTCTCATTCGCCGAACCGGTTACTACACGCCGTTCCTCATCATCGGAGTCTGCTTCATGAGCGTTGGCGCTGGACTCCTGAACACTCTGCAACTGGATACTCCCAGCGCCAAGTGGATCGGGTACCAGATTCTATACGGCTTCGGCACCGGTTGTGCCTCTCAGGTCCCCAACATCGCCGCTCAGACGGTACTTCCGAAGAAGGACGTTCCAATTGGTACCTCCCTCATGTTCTTCTCTCAGCTTCTTGGAGGTGCCATCTTCATCTCCGTGGGCCAGAACGTCCTCAACAACCAGCTTATTGAGCGTCTGTCGTCGGTCCCGGGCTTCAATTCTGCTTTGATTGAGAGCAGCGGTGCCACGTCCCTAACAGATCTGCCAGCTTCGGTCAAGCAGACCGTTTTGGTTGGCTACAATGAGTCGTTGCGTGTTGTCTTCCGTCTTGGACTCATCTTGACCTGTCTCTCGATTCTTGGGGCGTTGGCGATGGAATGGCGAAGCGTCAATCAGAATGCAAAGAAGGAAGCACCAAAGGCTGAGGAAAGCGAGGCAGCTGAAAAGGTATAGCCGAGGACGTCGGATGAACACAACGTTTGTGGGGGCACATGCATGTATGATTTCTCATTTGATAGACTTGCTTCATAGCCAAAATCCGGATCTCAACTCTCACATAGTGACAAATTGGTGCTCTTTTCGCTTGAACTGGTCTTTTTGGGGTTGATGAATCCATGGGACGAGGGTCAAACCATGATGCCTTAAGTTGAGTTGGATGTTCCGGCTGATAAGCAGCCCAATCTTTCAGGCACCGGTTGAGGACCTTCCGATCACCAGTCCATTACAAACATCTTTCGATGATGCTTCATGTTCAATGTGCCATCTGGAAACAATATCAAGTAGTCCGTCTTCCGACTTTAAAATGGGAAGCCATGCGGATCGTAAGAGCAAACCAGTTTGACCAAGACATCGCTACTACGCTAGCGGGCGGACGAATACTACCCTACTGAACATCGAGGGCATGATTTTGACATTAATCCGATGTTGATGTCGATCCTGCCAAATCATTTGACGTCGCTTAGATCGACGAGACACCTAAGCCTCGACTAGGCCTCAGCTGCCCATACGCGAATCACGAGAGTCTCGTTTCTGGATCTTTCCGATGAGTCGATTCCTGTTCCCAGACCGCCCGTCGTATGGATCACTGGTCTGGGCTTAAAGTGTTTGGAGCAGCCCGGAATCGAATGACACATTTGGCAGACCAAGATGCGATTGGCACACCAGGTGGGTGGGTTCTTAGGGCCTCGACGGGACCCGGGGCGACCGGGGGCCCCGGCTTCCGTGGCCCTGTCAGTATCTGCTTCAACGGACCTCCATGTAACACTAGGCTGATGCAGGGGTGTTCCGGGAGAGTCGCCGGTGTCCTCGGCGGAGGCCAGACCTCAGCCACCATGTCAAAGGGCCGGCGCTTGGCGGCGGTCGGTAAGAGCACGTGGCGGGGAGGCTGTCATGAGAGCATGACAGACATGACAGAGGCGATGGAGGCAATGACGTGGAATGGGTTGGTCGTGATAGTGCCTTGGTTTGTGTCACTAGAAAGTTTGCATCCTACGCGGGGAAAGTTCTGTCATGACCTATGCCATGCGGGGCCCCAAGAACGGCATAAGACGCCAGATAATATCATCATGTCAAATACTCCTCTGACGGGATGGGTTGTGGTTGTTGAGAGACTGGGATGTGATGATTGTTTTGAATGGCCTGCCTGGTCAAAGCTTCGGCCGCGGCATCACAGGCAAAGTTGCACATGTGTCTCTGCCCCGCGGGGCAAATCGATTCTCAGCCCCCATAGGATCGACGGATTCCTGATATCACCCGGTGCGTAACACGGCGACTTTTAGGTGGTATGCGGGACTAAATCTGAAAATCTGGGGTAGTACCTTGGCTCACATCTACAGGGCTGTGAAGGATCTACGAAACTTGACTGTGAGGCCGATCGCGCCGGGCCTCGTAAGATCACCCGCTAGTAACGTTTCACTACTGCCCACCCCCTCATGATGAGAAGATGATGTAGCTTCAACACATGCTTTCTCAGGTTGACAGGTTGACAACAGGTAGAGAGTGGTAGTGGAAGTAGAGTAGACAACAAGATTCACGCTAGACGCCGTACGAGGGCAGACAGGATAGTAATGAAAGATCCAACAATGATGATTTGCTACAGGCTAACTAAGCTGCAAGGAGTATCCCGGTCTGTACTTTATTCTTCATCCTCCAATGCCGCGTCTTCTGAGAAATCCACCACGTTCGCCTTAGTCGCGCCGGTTCCTGTCGCACCACCTCCAAGTCCACCGAGAAGAGCACCGAGTCCGCCAAGTCCACCAGCACCACCTGCACCGGCCGCTCCTCCGGCTCCAGCTCCACCAGTCAGTCCTCCAAGGAGAGCACCAATACCGCCAGCACCAGCAGCCCCGTTAGCACCACCACCGCCGAGTAGACCACCGAGCAGACCCTCGAGGCCCCCGGCGGGAGCAGCGGGGGCGGCAGCTGGGGCCTTAGGAGCGGCAGGGGCAGCAGCGGGTGTCATGGGAGTAGCTGGGGCGGCGGCAGGCGCCTTTGAGGCAGCGGGAGCAGAAGCAGGGGGGGCAGCACCAGGCTTGCTAGGAGTTGCGGGAGTTGCTGGAGAGTATTGGAGACATTCGTTAGTATTCGATTATACGGTTCTCTTCGGACGGACGAGCGAGCGGACGGGGGGGAGAGCGAGGGGACGCGGCGCGCGACGTAGGGGGGGTGGTTTACGCACCACCGCCGGCGGCACCGCCGTAGGCCTGGATGCCCTTGTCGATAGCGGCGGTGATCTGGTCGATAGACTGTTGAGCGATACCCTGGCCGATGGCGGGAACCTTGGAGACGATAGCCTGGCCGAGACCAGCGGAGGCCTGCTTCTGAGCGGTGAGTTGCTGAGCGACAACCTGGGAGATACCCAGTTGGTCGAAGGTGGCCTTCTTCGCGATCAAGTCGTCAACGGTCGTCGTGGCGGTGCTGGTGAGGTCGGTAGCGAGCTGCTGGAGTCCGAGGGCCTCCTGCAGCTGCAGGGCCTGGGCGCCCTGGATGTCGGTCTGCGCCTTGGTGAGAGCGGACTGGACATCTGTGGCAGCGGTCTGGACGGCAGCGACGGTGCTGGCGTCGTTGGCAGCCTGCAAGTTTCTCTTGTTAGTCTGGCTGATCTGATTCCCAACTGCAGCGGCCTCGTGGGGAGTTGAGCCAAACGGCTGCCCTTGATCCCACGGTCTGCATATGCCCGATGTTCGTATGCACGTACCTTCACAGCGGTATCGAGCTTCTGGAGAGATTGTTGAACGGATGTGACAGCGCCCTGGATCGTCGCGAGTTGGCGCTTCTCGTTCGTGGTCGGGAGGGCAAAGGCCGTGCCGATGAGGGTGAAGATGAGGGTCTTGGTCAGCTGCATTTTGATTCACTATCCAGAGTGATTCTGCTAATACGGTAAGAGGTTTTGGATTAGGGAATAAGAAAAAGAACCTTCAAGGTGAATCTCCAACCCGGGAGTATATATGTGAGAGCGTTGAATGTGTCTGTGCCGACAAAGTTTGTTTGGTGATGAGCCTTTTCATCCCCGATTGATCGCGGGAACTATCAGCATAATATACAAACCGGATGGATGCGCGCTGACCTCATGGGCCACAGGCATGCTCATCTCGTGAGTTCACCTCGGCAGCAAACCACCCTCCTCGATCGAGGCGACGGGGGATGCTGGATGCCAGGCGAACCAGGATGGACACAGCCCCTCCGAAGTCTGAGACGAAAGAAACCATCGAGTGTGGATATTATTATCGCAACTTAGCAGAAGACAGAGGCAAAGAACGAGCAACGCGCTGTTTTCGGGCGTCTCAAGTGGTTCGACAGACCTCCCTTGTTTGGTGAGCCAGGGGGAGGGCACGGAGGACGTGCCACGTTAGGCCGGTCTCGACAAGTCAGTTGGTGTTCTTGGCCTAGCCGTTGAGAGTTGAGGGGAGCAGCAATAGCTTCCATGGCGTCTCCACGGGGGCCGTTTGACGAATTGAGAATTGCGCCATGTCGGAGGGCCCATCGTGCAGAGAGAGTTGGTGTGTGTGAATTTGCGTTGTGTCGTTTGGTGTTGGTGTGGGGGCAGCCAACACAAGAGCAGAATAGTCAGTCGTGCGCGCTTCTTGGTCCAAGTTCAGATGAAACGAAACTCGACCGTGTCGTCTCAGAAGGTCGAGTGCAACTACCCTTTACGAGATCGGCAAGGAGTGCCATGCCCGAGCGGCAACGCTTATTACGGACGTTGTGAGACGTTATTGGGAGAAATTCGTCGGACGGCCCAGGAATGCCCAACGGGTATTGGTGGCAACGTGGGAGAGAGCAGGGTTGAGGCTCTCATGGGTTTGCCAGTTTCGGCTCTCCGCACTAACGACATCGAGTCAGAGAGTCAAGGAGCCTCAAGCGCGACGACATCTGTCATTCGCCCAACGTTTTTGCATGGATTCGTCGACGACATCGACACATGGCACGCCAGATGACCCAAGCCCAGAGCCCTCAGCCCAGCTATCCACACGCGTCAGTGGAGGCAATGCGTATGGATTGCCTTAATAGGAAGTGAGGGGGAGAAAACCTTCGCCAGGAGGGTGCCCGTCGGTTAGCCGGGAATGGCCTCAAAACAGGTTCAAACGGGGTCGCCATCTGGATCGCCGCATGGGTTACGCAGGAGTCCTGGCTTAGCTTCATCACGGCTGGCGGCTCACGGCTCACGGCTCTACTCCACGACAGCACTAGATTTAACCTTAGTGTTCTAGATGCCGCTTACAACCGCGCCAAGATGGGGCCATCGAAGTAACCTCCCGATCCCCCGCGAATAGAAAAAAAGGGTCCCTAGCTAGGAGCCTGTTTGTCTTGGTCTTGACCGGCGATTATTGTCTGGGGGATACGCGGCATCGTCTTGGCTGATCATGGGGAGAGGCGGCGATGATGTCGTATGGCGTAGTGGTCCGGTATGGCATATTGGAACCAACATCCAGCCAAGCTGAATGACACGGATGATCGGCTGGCAGCCACATCTGGCGACGCAGGGCCCTTCGGTTCATCGCCCAAACATCCAACACGGAACGGGGAGAGGAGGATAGCCGGATCACCAGACAAGCGGCTGCCAAGACTTGCGACGTGTTGGCCTAATCGGTTCCTGTCACCCAGGCCCTGTCAAGACGGGCGCCACGCATAACTTGGACCACGTCGCCGAGTTCCCTTTACCCTCCGCCTTCCTAGTTTGGCAACCCATGAGTCAACTCGAGGGCGGATAGTGACAGAACGAGGTTTTGCAAATGGGCAAACGCGGTTTGGTGTCAAGTTGCAGAGTCGCGGAGCTACGGCCATTCCGTTCTCCTGGCGTCGCTGCACAGAAGGCGGGATTTGTTCGAGAAGGAATCTGTCTGACACTTCCTGTTGCCGTGGTGCCGTTCTCAGGCCCTTTCCACCCCTTCTTTCAGCTCTTACGTTTAACAGCAGAGTTGCCGATGCGAGTGCGATTATTCGCTGATTCGGTGCGGCAGCAAGATACAAAGATGGGATGACGACTGACTAACTAGCCCTCCCATAAGGCGGACCAGTCCGCGGAATGCGATTCGCCTGTCAGTTGAATGGAGCCTGGGTGGCTGGGGCGCCTGATCGACTCGAGGGTCTGGCATTTTGTGGATATTTGGAAGATCCTTCCTTCGGCCCTTTCGGGTTTCGGCCGGTGCCAGTTGTTTCTCGCATTTCGCTCTATTTGACAGCGCATTCCATGTCAAAAGACCGAGAAGGATCGGCCCCGCTACGGCCGGCCACCGGCGGCGTTATCGGTGAAATGCGGGGCTGTCTCTCGGGCGACCCGGATTCGGTCCTGTAAGTCCGTCAGTAAGCTCGGGAAATCCGCTCGGTGATTTCGTGCAGCAGCGGCGAGACAGAATCTAGAAGCCAAAAATGGCCTGTTTTTGAGAGAGGTTAAATAGCACAATACCAAGCTTTATTTTCACGCCCGGAAAAGAAGATTAACTACCGCCGCCGCCTGCTATCAGCATCTCTTGTCCGATATTACATGATCACTATTCTGTGTAGTTGGACCTTCGGAATTCAAACAATCGTAATCGCCTAATCGCCATGGCAGCCTGCACTGAAACACTCACGGACCTGGCCTCCCAGCTCTCTGGCATCGCCACTTCGCCCGCCAGCGACGCGGAAAAGAATGCTGCCGCTGCCGGAATCGCCAAGCAGATACTCAAGACAGTCCGAACTCCCTATCCTGATTGGATGGAAAAGGCATTTGCGAATGTAGAGATCACGGCACTGAGGCTTTGCATTGATTGGGGCGTTTTTGCCGCCATCCCGGAACAAGGCACAATCTCGTTCTCGGAGCTTGCCAAGCAAGTGAAATCAGAGACATCGCTGATTCGTATGTTCTTGATGATTAAGCTGCTACCAGAGCTGGGAAATTGACAATTGTCTTAGGACGCATATGTTGGGTTCCTATTGCGAGCGGCGTTTTGCGCCAGTATGGAACCGATCAAGTCGGGCATACGGCGCTCTCTCGCCAATATCTCCCAGGAAGCCCCGATGGCCTTCTTCTGTCCATGGTGTGAGTAACACTGCCCCGGCGACTATCTTCATCTGCTAACCATGTGCCTCTCACTTCAGTTTCGACGAGCACATGCTCCCAGCCTTGAAGCTGCCTGAATACTTCATCGAGTACGGTCGCCGCGAGCCAGTCACCCGTCTCCATACGCCTCATGCGTACAGTCACGGCCAGCCCGACAGGGACATATGGGAGATCCAAAAGGAAAGTCCTGAGCGCATGAAGCGATTCATGGCAGCGATGGATGTGTTGCAAAAGTTCATCCCATTGGTTGGCATGTACGACTTCAGCTGGGTCAAGTCGAAGCTCTCGGAAAGTGAAGATCGCGTCATTCTCGTCGATGTCGGCGGCGGTAAAGGTCACGCCATCAAGGCTATCCTCAACGAGAACCCCTTCATTCCGGCAGAGCGTGTTGTCCTGGAGGATCGCGACGAGATCATCGAGGAGGTGGCCGCATTGACGGAGCCCGAGCTCAAGGGCGTCCAGCTTCAAGTGCATGATTTCCACAAGCCGCAGCCTGTCAAGGGTAAGTCATTGAGTTTCCAGAGATTTCCATCATTCCCGCTGCAGACATGAGTTGACTTATGCAGGCGCACTGATCTACTGGATTCGCCGATGCCTACATGACTACGGCGACGACGTCTGTGTGAAGATGCTCACGCAGCTCTCGGACGCTATGGCTTCGGACAGCAAAGTTCTCATCAGTGAGATGGTTATGTCGAATCCTCCGGATCCCCTGGCCGCTATGAACGACTTTGGCATGCTGGAGATTGGAGGAAAGGAACGGACCGCGGACGACTGGGCAGAGCTAGTGGCACGGGCAGGCTTGAAGGTAGAAGGAATTCATGGCATGGACAAGAAGATGCAGGTTATTGAGTGCATCAAGGCATGAGCTGGCGTATGTCAGCAGACTGGATGAATATTTCACACGAGGCTGGCGTCGGATTTGATAGAACTTAACTCTTCTCGAAAACTGTCCATAATCTCCGAGCCATCCAGCGTCCGCATCGGATAACCCGACTGTTTGGTTGTGCACATCGTGATGGTTGACCATGGCGGATGCTTCCGATTGGCAGATTTACAAAGAAAGCCATTTGAACATTTCGATCCAATCACTTGCACGAAGGCTGGCTTAGTTCACTAATCTCCCCGCAACATCAACAACGCATGTCGCGGAGCGGTTCCGCAGGCGCGAAAGCGTCTTGTGGATCAATTAACTTTCCAACCCCAGATTTACGTTTGCCCAAGGTTCAACCCCTGCAGGTCTCTGGGCGAAACATTCTTAAATAGTTGACAAAAGGTAGTTTTCTGCAGCACATGAAGACGAAACCGACACCAAAATGCCCGACCGGATTGTCCAATCAGTCCGAGTAAAAGATTGGATGATCCTGTCATCGTTATCGGTAAGTTTTAGGAGATTTAGCAAAGGATTTGAGAACTATAACCGGGCAGATAACAACGTTACGCAATGCTCAAACTTCCTCGTGGTAAAACGCACGGCTGATGGGAGGCGTGCGTCATCGCTTCTCGGTCATGTCATTGGGTGTTTTTACGTCTCATCTGCCATCGTCGAATTGCCTTTATCGCCGTGCCGGCGGGCCAGAACTATGACAGCCTTGGCTAAGGCTGTTCTCAAACTGCGGATTTATCTCGGCCGAGATGCTCATGGCCCAAAGCTTCAGAACTCGAAAGTTGTGAGAGACGCCAGATGGTTCAGAGACAATCGGATTGAACCCTGGTTTGCATCTGGCAGTTATCCTAGCCCGATCCCTGATTATAGAACTTTTTCTAATATCCTCGAACGCACTTCAGATCTACATTGAAGTTGAGATAAGCGCTTCCTTCTGCCAGCGCTAGTCAACAGAGAACGGCAATCATCAGTAGAGCGTGGAATCAGTGGCAACCAGGCGAAGTAAATATTTTGGTTTTGATTGTCTTTATAATCAAATACTCAGTTAACTGTCTGAATCTGACTCCTAGCTATGGGCATGTGGTCAATGTCTTTGTTTCTTAACGTGATCTTCGGAAATCGAAGCAATCAATCGGATCTCCTTGTATCAAAATCGAGCCGTAAACTTTGTTCATGTGATGTGACATCTTGTGCAAGTCTCTTAACGAATTGTACGTTTCTATCAAAGTTGAAGCAACCTTATGTTTTGAAATCTTAAAATCTCATCAGGAGTCTGTCGAGTATGATGATATTAATCTACTTTTCGTTGAAGTCACTGGTCTTCACATTTGCTCCTGAAAATACTGAGATTCAAAATATTAAGTGCTATTCGAGAGACGTAGTCATAAAGACTGAAAGATGACAAGCAATATTGATGGGTACTCTGCATTGGCTAAGACTTCTGCCACCTTGTTGCCGTTTCCTGTAGATTTCTAAGGTAGATGACATACAGGAAGCTAAGGATAGTCCGAAATCTGAGGGTGTATAGGAGGGATACGCTTCGGTGATTGCGTTGAGGAAAGAATCATCGTCGAGGTCTTGAATGATCCCTTCACACCCATAAGTCCCTGAAAGTCTTTCTCCGGCCTGCGTTCTCACTGTTCAGGAACTGCTACAATGCGATGCCAGCCCAGTACGGCCACTGGATTCTGTAGCAGATCCAAATCATTATTCAACTATCACAACAGTCATTAAGCCCAGAATCATAGGCTTCAGGAATAGTAGCGTGTGGCATTGTTTTCTAAGCACATCACTCATGGCTGATAGCAGAGTGTTCCAATTGCACCAAAACGCCATCATTCATGTCAAGGAGTAAAAGTAGCTTTAATTCTGCTGGGAAACCTGCATCATACCAGATGGACTCGGGCGACGATTTGACACACTTCTTATAGGATTCTGAGTTTCTTAGCATCCGGCCCATCTGTCATGTGGAACTTCACATAGTCACAAGTCTCATGTTCATGGTGTAGCTCAGCTTCCCATAGTTGTTCAGTTGTGGGATTCATCCGTCTTGAAAATAACCCCTTCATCAAGCTCCAGCCTGCGTTTACTTTTGTGAAACTGGTAACTTGTGGGAGTACAATTGATATGGCAAGTTATTTTGCCTCTTGACTTCGGGGACATCTTCCATCGTCTATTCCAAGCAGTGACGTTCAGGCAAGCACAGCATCATGTTCATGAATGTCATCATAGAAGACAAAGACAGACAATTTACACTGTTCATAATATCCTTGTTAATAGAGCAGAAATATTCCGACTCACTTCTAAGTTCTATTTCACAACAACAGCCTGTTCATAGGTCTTTCTTCCCTTAATACACCTATTATTGCCTTACAAGCTTGTATTCATAACTTGGTTGGTCCGCCCGAGGATGGCTCCGCCGTACGGTGAGTGAGCTCGTCGAATTGTGATGCCGCACATCCCAGTCGATGTGTACTAATCTGATTAGCTGTCGTCTGAAATTTTAGCATGGGATTCTAGCCTTCTCAGTGACAAATGCTTCCAGACATCTTCCACCAAAGAAGGAATTTCTGTGAAGCGATCGACGGATAGGGCTGTGTGGCCAGGAATAAACCAGCCGCACGATGCGGCATACCGGGTAACATCTGATATTCCATCAATGCAACTTCGGAACGCGGCTGGCAATCAGACGAATCGAACATCAGCAAACATTGCTTCGCAGTTTTGTCGCGCGGCAATGAAATATGATTTCGGCGGTTTCCCCATGTGTTTCCGCGATGCGGCTAGCATCCAACGATAGACTTTGCGCATTACGCACGATGAAGTTACCCGTTATGTATTCCAGACATCTCGAACCTGTCAAATGGAACTCAAAGCTTATTCAACGTGACTTCTCGGCAGACAATGGCCCGCTCTGAGATAGGAAAGACTGTCGGGTAGATGGTTCAAGAAAGCGCATACGCGCAACCTTCCCAATGTCACTTTGAAACATCGAGCCCAGTCTTCCAATTCATATCCCGTCTTGATATGATAGATTGACCATCATGAACGCGATGCTCAAAGCAGACGTTCACATCTTGCCGGCCCTGCCCCGCGAAGGTAAGAACGGCGTCAGTCATTCACAGCAACGGCAGAGAACGGTTAAGCTGAAGGTGCTGGTCTGGAAACAACTATGGGTGACATTTTAAGTGTACCTTCTGGACAAAAGTTACCTCGCGACAGGCTAGAATATCTGCCGGCATTGGAAGCACAAATACTTCTCGCACGCCAAGGATTCATGCACTCATAGATTGACTTGGATCAATCTCTACTTCGTTCTATGTGTCCGAGCTGCCTTTTCTCCTTCGGCTTGGACGTTGGCTTCATCTTCATCGCTTGATACAGATACGTGCATGTCTCCCCTGGTCTCTGTGAAGTCATCTTCGTGGACGATTTTCTAAATGTTCCAATCTAATCAACAGCTGTCCAAAATCTCTGAAAGTCATTCTCAAAAGCTTGGTGGTTGAAATAGGCATTGGTTTCCGCATAAGATAAGTAAGGTATTCGAATCGTGGATATTAGTCCGCTATTGGCGCAGTGTTTTGACTTCAATGTTATGGCCGGGTAGAAGATTCGCGACACAACGCGATCACCTGTCCGGAAAATCGGTGAAAACATTATTGAAGTCTCTGGCTAGTCTTGCGTGGCATCATCTCATGGTGCCTATCTCTGTGAAAGTTGGGAACCTGGAGTATCATCGTGAAGGCTTTCGGTACCGATGGCCGAGCTCGGCGGCATCATCCGATTTCCCCTCTCTCATGTTTACGTGATTCGAGCGTCGCATTGTCAATTGGCTGTCTATCATGCAAAGTTTCATGTCATGTTGTCAATGTTGAAGCGATATCGCAGCGTTCGTGATACCAAACGATGACGCCATCTGACAGCTGATAACGTGACGTTCCACCAGGATGGTGACAACCCCAAGCCGCACCTCTCACTGTAGGACAGATCAGGGCATTCGTAAAATCCCCAGACTATCACGACACACCAACGTCGAACAATAATGGAGGATCTGCGTAAGATCTCACTGTGCCTGACTGTCACCGCTTGTTCCTAGATTGGCTTGCATACGCTTTGATCTGGGGCTTACCAAGCACGCCATTACAAATCAGTATTCGATAATCACAGCTCTTCAACTTCCCCGCGATATAAAGATGGTCTGAAGTTCTGTCGAACCGTCATTGTTTCGGACGACTTCAGCGCATGCACAACATAAACCTTGACCATAAATAAAACCATCATTCTAACCCCGAACCTTCCGACTTCCTCCCCTCTTTCATCACCAAATTCCCCTCAACTACAGCAAACATGGCCACTGTATCTGTCTACGACGCAACCATTCCCACCTTCACCAAGGGTCTCAAGACCTTCCAACACATTCTCACCAAGGCCGAGGAGCACGCCAAGGCCAATGGAGTCGACGTGAACACCTACGCCGAGGCTCGTATCATCGAGGACCAGCTTCCCCTCACCTTCCAGGTGCAGAATGCTACCAAGACTGTCAAGACCAACATCGGCCGTCTGACCGGTGTTGAGCTGGAGCCTTTCGAGAACAAGGAGAAGACCTTTGCGGACTTGCATGCGCGTATCAAGGAGACGCTCGACTCGCTCAGCAAGGTCGACGCCGCCACTGTCAACGCCAAGGCTAGCTCCGAGGTTGAGTTGTGAGTAACCGTATTGCTGAGCCATATCTGTACTGAGAATACTGACATGATGCTACAAGGCCTATTTTCGGTGGAAAGACACTTAAGCTCACCGCAACCGAGGCGGCTTTGAGCCATGGCATTCCCAACTTCTTCTTCCACCTCAACGCTGGATATGCTATCTTGAGAGCGAAGGGTGTCCCGGTTGGCAAGGCGGATTACCTTGGTAGCTTTGTTCTTCCTTAAATCTAAGGAGTAAACTGAAATAAAAATTGATGATGAATGAATGCATTAACTCGAATGGTATCATACGCTTGCCCATGTTCACGAAGCTAGCCTCCTATATCAGTCATTGAATGCGACAGTCCTACAGTGATATAGACTGGCGTGTTTAAGACTTTGTCTCTCAACTGTGCAGACTTGTTTGTCAAGAGTGATTCGTTTGCTAGAGATTTTCCACGCGAGCTGGAGACTTCTAAATAGTTGTCTAACATGAGCGCGGATAGGTGGTGGGTAAAAGTAGCACTGAACTGAGCAGCTGACTTGTGTATCAATACATAAGCACGTTCTTTTAGTGCTAGACCGCGGCAAGCACTGGCGCGAGACAGGAAAACGCAACAAATGGACAAAAAACAAAAGAGAAAGCACATCTTGTGATGCTCTTCGACCGACCTGGGACTCGAACCCAGAACCTTCAGCTGTGAGGACCTCCTGATGAAATAGGAGGCTGACGCGCTACCATTGCGCCAGCCGGCCAGCTGTTGCGACATCGGAGCGTTATTCCAATTTCTGAGGGTTAACGGACGAGGTCCACCTCAGCATCGCGAGTTTGTCCCACCAGTTTTGTCCTCGTATTGTTAGCGGTTGTGGGGTAACTACGAGGCTGCTGAGAAGTAGGAAGCAGCAAGCAGGAAAACAAAACTCAAAATGCAACACACAAAAAATAGGATAGTTAAAGTGGATGTAACTGACAGCACTGCTAAAGAAAGAGAGTTAAACCCAAGATCAGCTGAGTTGCGTTGGTGATGTCAGTGCCCCCGGACAAATGGCCGGGGTCCTCCGACTGAATTAGTGAATGCGAACATCACCTACTGAGGCCTTATCTAACTGAACTGCGGTGCGCCGGACATGTGTACAATTCTTTCACCCATTCGCTGCCCAGACGTCTTGCATTCGAAATCGATTGAAACGACGTCCACAGCTGACATCTCGGACGAGTCTTCCCCTGAGCCGCAACTAGCTGGCCGCGTCGTCAGCCTTCATTAACAGACGCCGCTAAAAGCTAGAAAGGCTAGGGGCGCCTTAAGGCGCTATGGATGCACATGCCAGGGGCACTGTCAGCACAGCGTCGCATGGCCCAAGACATCAAGAGTAGCGGCATTCCTCCTTATTTAACATGATTGCTGGCTTCTGCCCAATGTCTGCGAGTCATTAGGTTGCTTCCTCGGTGCTGGATTTCCTCAAGCGTGCAAGTAATCATGGACGATGACCCGCTGATTGCGAAGAGCCCAGCCTGATTATTGACATCCGTACCACCGTTATCACCGACCACACCGAAAGGACACGGACACAGCCCGCGAGCCAGGCATTGCTACCGAGAATGTCACATCGGTCAAGCTAGATTCACCGGGGAGCCTCGGATCGGGATGATGGCATTGATGCCCGGCAATGAGGACGGACAATGATTGTTACTCCCGGATCACCTACCCACGGCATTTGGACGGTGATTGCGAGATGACGCTGAGCATACTAGTCTAAGATGAGCAACAATCAGTGCCGAACAACAGCAATTACAACGGATGCGCTACTTCGCGCAGTGCCGTAACTTGCTTACCACCGCGCTTCTTCAGGATATCCCGGCACTCTCTTCAGTAACAATCAGGCACCAACCACTCACCAACCAGTTACCAACATGGGTGTATTGAACCAGCGGATGGAAGCAGCATTTCTGCACGTATTTAGTGCGATTGCAACTTTACGGAGTTCGGTGTCCTCATTCTACCGCCGCATCCATCGCAGGGTGTGTCCATACGCATGTGAGAAATGACAGAGGGCAGCAGATGCGTCCCAAGAAACAACCGCCGTATCCCATTGTGATATTTGCAAATCCGACTTCAACCAAGATCCGTCAAAATGATCAAGCAGGATTGGACAGTGGAGTTGGGCAACTGCAAGCAGGGCAAATAATGGAGCAACCCGTTTCGCCAGCAAGCGACTCTGTGCGAGATAAGCACCATGCTGCGTCTCGGCTCGCTGCCTGCGACCTTATTACTCTACTCAGTGGGAACATCTCCGCAGGTCCGCCATGGATCGTCGCTTTCGCGATTCAACGAGCACCCTGCCAACTCGTGATTGATTTACAATCGATGAAGCAGGAACCACATCTCCGTGTCTACACCTTTCAGAGTCGCCAATCCGCGATTGCTTCAGTTCATGTATCGCACGTGGGCCCAAGGGTCTTGGTCGAACCCCGTCCTGGGCAGCAGGAACAGACGCCATCGCCAGTCCTGACTCCCACGTTCTGATCCGGGGAGCGACTCATTCACTTCGCAATCACACAGCCATCACCGCACACTGCCCCTCACCTGCGGAGCCGTACCAGCTTGATTTGCAGTCACGTTTAGTCACCGGTGCGACATCTCAGGCTGTTTCAGATACTTTTGAACCAGAAAATCTGGTGATTTCAGAGTCATGTGCAAGAGGGGTTAAGCGATCCTCTTCACGGAGGACTATCGCGAATTCGATTTCATGAGACCAAACACGGACATCATGGCCATCCCAGATTGTCAACGCTCGTCTGTTTGCCACAGTCCACACACCGTTCTCTTGACAACTGAGCCGTTGAACCCTTAACGGTGCGGCCCGGATGCAGGATTCAGACGGTGTGTCGCTTTGACCTCCTTCGCCCGTTTTTACTCGTGAGGCTTTTTGAGAGAGAGCAAGGACGGGCTTACATCGGAGCGCAATGTCCACCAGAAGAAGCTTGCCTCGCGAGATCTGGATGCTCATCCGACTCGCCCAATAGTTTGTATATCGTCATCCGGTGTGATTGAGCTTGCAGAGGATCAGTTCCCCGACGCCATGCAACTGTCACCATCTCATTATGATGGCCACGAGATGCCCTGTGCACACACGCTTGCAATCCGAGTGGGATGGATGGCATTGAACCGATGGAGATGAAGTGAGCGATATGGCAGCAAACAACAACGAACATGATGGCCGTGCACATGCCAGACATCATGTTCTTCGATAGGCGACAGAGTCAATGGCAGGCGGGGTAATCGCACCCCTCCTTCACCAGGTGCTCTCGCCATGCTTTGTTCCATTGATGGACGATAAAGTTGCCCCGAGAAGCATATTGGGAACAGCAACACTATCTGCAGTAACGCAGGATTGGAGCATGACATTTTGACACCGGGGCCGTGCCCCTGTGCCAGCAGCAAAGAGGCGCATGTCATCACATCATGGCGTCCGGGCAGGCTTGAAGAACTGCCAATAAGTCCGCCGATCTCCAGCTGTGACGAGCGCCACTGGTCCATCAGCGGGCAATGGGCCAAAGTTTATTCCCCATGCGACCGCTGTGGACTGTCCTCAATGGGGGATAGCATCACCAAGGGTCCTGGGCAACTGGGCAAGATTATCAAGATTCTCGCTGAAGAATCTCTTGTCATTGCCCGAAGAAAACAGCGTTGGCGAAGATTGACCGTGACCGGCCAGTCGTGCCGAGAACAAAGTGCTTTGCGCTCAGACCTTCGTCCTCCATTGCGTGCCCTGAATGAGAGTCATTCGATGGCATGACTTACAAGACCCTAGTCTCACACGCCAACAAGGTAACCCCCGACGCCAGTTTGGGAGGCTAGAACCACTGAACCAGCGCCAGTCCTGCCACTTGTTCGGCTTGAGTCGCCGAAGTTGCCCAGTTGAGCGCCGCCAGCCAGTACCGTCGGAGGCGTTAGAATTCATAGCCGTCTGGACGTTGAAACTCGATGCGCCTTTCTCCCTCTCTCTCTCAAATACCTGCGAGTTCTGGGTCCGGTTAGACGAAGCCCCAGTCCAGAAACGACCCTCAGCCCGCTTGCAGTGCCGCATCGTGGAGCAACCCGCGCGCGTTTATCGTCTCCAGCAGTGAAAGTCCGCCGTCCGGCCCGTAGTGTTAGACGCTGTCTCTGTTTCACCCGATTCCGGCCACCAAAGTCTGTCCCCGGATCAGATGAACAATAGCGTCTTTGGAGGACCATCAGCCTTGTTTTTAATCCTCACGAAACTCTGCTATTAAGCAGCAGAGTGCCTACCGACCAGCCCATTTCCATTTGACTTCCCGCCAGCGGCGATCGTCGATACAGAATACCACCAGAGTCGCGCTCTTGGGACGTCTCTATGCGAGTCAGCTATGACCCTGAGAAAATCCCCGCGATGCTCGTCAAGTCTCCTCATTTCACCGGGCCTCGGAATGGGCTTACCCCGGCCGCTCTCCAACGGCTAGCAGGGACGGTATGCAACTACGGACACCCGCGGGTCAAGGTCGTCACCATGTCTGGGCGGCCATCATTGGGCCATCTCGTCAACACACAGACGTCTTGCTCCAGCTTGATGGCAGGCCACCAAGTCCACCAAGGCCCGCTCCATGTCGAGACCCATACTTGCACATGCCAGGAGGTGGTCTGAGACACCACGAGTCTCTCTATCGGTGATACTGAATCGCGTTCACCTTCCTCCAAGAAGGCAAAGATGCCGTACCAAGATGGCCCTGGCTCGTGGGAAGAGGCAGATGGATGCGCCGTCACCATGCCAGCGTAACGGGAGATGACCGTCCTATATGCCGCGACCAAAATAATACCGTTGCGTCCCTGGAACCCTAGGCGCATTGCTGACAAGCAGTGCTGCAACACCGCAGACCGTCCACTGCCCGGTGCTGCTGCCACCCTCCTCATCCCACATCCCGCCCGCAAGAGAGCGTGGCCAAGGTTCATCTAAACGTCAACATCAATATCAACAGCTTTCGCGCCGCCGCGGCGAACGGCTGTGTTCCGGCGGGGGAACGAGACATCCAATTCAACAGGTCCGAGTAGTCGTAGGTAGTGTCGTCGCTCAAAGGGCCAGTCCATGTGGCATCGTCCAAATCCACCACCGTTAAAGACGCCCCATTGATTCTCGCAACATGTCTTACCGTGCGCACGGTTCCTGGCCATCCCCAAAAGCTCCAAAAGGCAATCGACCAGAGGAGGATCCTTGGGAATAGATCCGTCGATCCCTACAGACGTTCTCCACGTTAGACCCATATGAGACACGGAATATGGCAAAACCTGGCGGGCCTCGAGTTTGCGCTCGTTGTGGTGTAGCACTCTTTGCGGGTTTGCCTCGTGTGGTGTAGTGTCTCACACCCTCTATCCTTTCTTCCCCTTTCCCAGACGTGAGTGAGATCCGGGTCCGAATCAAATCCTTTGATCCAGGAGAAACCCCGTGGCCCGGGCAGAAGATAGCCAAGCTTCGTGGATAAAGATAGGCCAACGTCCTCAGTGACTTGTCATCCTATTGTTTCCCCGTCCGTCTATCCCACCGCCACGTTTGTGTTCGTTCTGCCCATCGCCGAGCTTGACTAGCGCAAACCATATAGACGAAACCAGATATTTGCATGCCAGACCCGCCACAGCTGCTTTCGCTCACGACCTGGTCTCCTCCTCTTCTTCACCTCCTCCCAGGACTCGCCAGCGCTTGCTAGAGCGTCACAAAAGCAAGCATCATGGAGGCTCCTCCTGGTATCAACCCGAACGACAGTCGGCAAGCACTCATCATCGGCGTCACATCATTTGTACTCTCAGTCGCCTTCCTCGCCGTAACAATACGAACATACACCCGAGTCTTCCTGCTTCGACAGTTCGGCATCGATGACGGTGCCGCTATCTTCACTTTTGTGAGCAACCACCCTCGGCCTTCACATAGCCGACATCGTGCTCATATCATGTGCTAGTTCTTAATATTTGCCTGTGGCTTCTCCGTTGCGATAAGTGAGTAATAGTCACAGCTGTTGTCTCGAGCGTATTGCTGACTCCTAAAAGACACGAGAAATGGTTTCGGCACACACGTCTACTTCCTCAATGAGGATCAAATCAAGTCCTACTTAAGGGTACGATACTCACCAATGTTCGATATTTGACGAAGACGGATTCCTGACAGTTAACAGACGTTCTACATCACCATCGTCTTCTACAATGCCTCACTAGCCGGCATCAAGATGACTTTCCTCTTCCAGTATTGGCGCGTACTTGCCATCCAAAAGATGAAGAAGGTTTTCATCGCTGCGATGATTCTCGTCGGAGGCTGGAGCATCTCACAAATCCTTGTCGAGATCTTCATCTGCACTCCTATTCCCACTTTCTGGGATAAGGACGTCAAAGGCACCTGCATCCCCAACTACCCCCAATGGTACATCAACGCCGCAGGAAACATCATCACCGACCTGCTCGTCTTTGTATTGCCTCTCCCAGTCATTGGCAACTTGAAGCTCGCCCCTGGCCAGAAGTACGTTCTGGTCGGCATCTTCTGCCTTGGATTCTTGTATGTGCTCCCTTCTCGATGATAAACCTCCAGCAACCTCTAATTGGATCGACAGCACATGCGCCATTTCTTTTGTCCGAATCCGATTCCTCCACCAAGCCGAAGACTTTACCTGGGAAAACGTCGAGACAGCCGGTTGGTCCGTCGGCGAACTCTGCTGCGGCCTGACCTGCGCCTGCCTCCCAACATTCCGTCCCCTTGTATCGAAGTTCATCCCTGCTCTTTCAAGCCGCATCACCAAGTCCTCCAAATACCAAGGACAATACGCCTACGGCTCCAGCAGAACAGCCGGCACCTCAAAGCACCGCGATGTCGAACTTGCCATCACCCCACCTCAAGGCAGCACAGGCGGCAGCCCGAACCGCTACTCGAAGCGAAGACCCGATTCCTCCGATAGCAAGGCCGATCTTTATGGCGCTGCGAGTTACGACCTCAGCCACACCGACTCGAGTCGCGACACGCCGCTGCCGATCCAAGGCACTAACCAGACGGACAGCGAGAGCGTGCCCTCGCCGATGATATTCCGTCAGCAACAACACGATACGATAGATGTTGGTGGATACGGGGCTGACCAGACTCCGATGGTGGAAACGCACATCGAGGCGGGTCGGAGGTATTCTGGGCCAGTGAGGAAACCGTCAGGCCCGATTGAAGTCCAGCATGACATTGTGCAGATTTCATCACCAAAAGTCGTTGAACCCAAGGGATTTTCATGAGCGTAGCCACTGGCGGGCGGTTCGTGTGTTCACTTAAAATATAATGTCAATGAGTTATTCCATAATCAAGATGTGTCGATTATGAAAGTCTCGTTGGCTCTTGGGAGTTATTGGCGTCGGGTACTTGAACTTTTGTGATGATACCATTATCTTCAGACCTACGACGCAGGTCCAGAATTCTTCACCTAGGACAGGAATAGTTAGTTTTCTAATGAACACTTCTCTTCTGATCGTCAATTGTGCTCAGCACTCGAGTCCTTGCGCGATGCAACCTCGACACGCATTAGACTTTTGAAGGGGATGTTATGGATTACCCGCAGCGGGAACCAGTGTGCGGGAAGTTTATCGACCATGCCCTGCCAAGCCCCCTGCCACGACTCTAGCCTCCTTCATGTTAGCAAGGGCTCTCACGATCCAACTCGCCCAAAATGTCTTGCCTCGTCGATGGGCAGCTGAGGGGATGCATTGCCAGGTCAAGTTGATATATCTTTTCAGTAAATTTGTCTCTGAGCCTAGGAACTCTGGTTTCATTTTATAACCCGCTGACATCTGCGACAAAGCTGTTGAAAGATCGTGAGTCGTTTCACGTTGCAGCATCGTCAAGTGCGCCTGAGCAGCGGTGCCTTGACACGCGGGTAAGGCTGGAGAGGGACGCAGATCTGGCAGGCCTCCAATAGATCATCACGAATGCCAATCAGTTCGTGTTAGTAAGAGCAATTATATCAATGGTGCGATTGATGGGCACGTTGGTGGGGAGCTTTGAGATGCTGAAGACGTGGTGAGCCAAGCGTGAAGCCCCTGCATGAACATCGTCAGGGGTTCTTGCGAAGGTTTGCAAGGCCTCGTTTTCTGCCAGAAACAGGTTCCAATGCTACGCTCCCTTTTTGAGTATAACGCGAGACTGAAAGGAGAGACAAAACAGCCAATTGGTACAAAAAGAATGGTTCGCTCCTGGTAGCTTTTTTGATGTCAAGTCGAGGAAAATAGCGTGTATGTATGTTCAGTTGAGAGCTGACATCCTGCATTCCCCAGAGATCTGCGAAGAAATCTTTGACAGGAGTCTTGTATGGCTGAACAGGATTTCTTCTAAAGGCGTTTTAATTTCCCTGGACATTTCGGATCATACGGCAGGGGAGATGCGTGCTCAAGCCTGGAATAGGAAAACATAATTGTGAGTTTTGGAGCGTCTCATATCTTTAGGGACTACGATGATTGCCTCAACCAGCTGTAAGAGAGCACTTATGGAGGAGTTTGTGAGTGTCATCATTTCTGAAACAGGATTGATTAACTTCATGTGCTATTTGATTGGCATGCTTCTTGATTGATCCGGTAGTCGGGAGTCGGGGAACATATTGTCGTCCTCGTCACAGGGGCGAATGGAACAATCGAGAGTGTTGCTGACGGTGCCATTCCAGGAATGGATCATGCAAAGACTGTGGGACTACATGCACTCCACCTTTGACATGAATGACTTCCAACAGGCTGAGAGAAATTGTCCTGAATATGAATAGACTTGCCTGCCCCCCGGCTTCATGAGCAGACGCAGACATGATTGGTCCTTCGTCCCGCAACTCACGGCATATCAATCGGCTCACTGCCGAGGCGTCAGCACTTGTGCAGAGCTTATGTGATACTGTCACCTCAACTGCATGATGGCATCGCGGTAATTCTCATCAGCCGCGACTTCGGGGGCACTTTGTAATGACAAATGGGTCGACGCTCAACGGTCGCGCATCGAGCAGTTACATTGCATTTCCCCAGCCGGAATTCGCCCCGTAGATCATTGGTTGGCTGCATATGGGACCAACAGACTCTCCTGCAGCTTATGGTTCTGCGGTCCAAAAAGTGGCTCTTCTGTCGTCTGATACGAGCACTCGGATAAAAGACAGGTGGAAATTCTCCCTTGTCTCTGCGTCCGTCCTTGCATAACGCAACGTTGGCTGTGAGAATGCTTTACCCGCGGTGAGAGATGATAGGTTTGTGATGAGGGGCAGCTGGTTCAGGGCTATCGTAAACCGCCAACAGAATGTTTCGGAGGCACCTGCTGTGTCAATTCTTGGCTGCATGCAATCTGGGGCGAAGGAATCACACACGAAAATGCTGGACGGTTTATCTGGGCCAGTCTCCCCGTGTCTTGCGACTCGATATGTCTTACCGCACTCTCTGGTTAGTGCCACTCGTCATGGCTTACACGTTCTTTGTTCCGCTGGCCATCATTGCCATCATCGTCTTTAAACTGCGAAATGTTGGAAGACGACCCAAAGATTACCCTCCTGGGCCTCCCACATTACCTTTGATTGGGAATTTGCATCAAATGCCCTCGGCTCAACCGCATCACCAGTTCAAGAAGTGGGCCAAAGAGTATGGGTAAGTTTCACGATTGAAAACGCGCATTGGACCGACGTTCTGCTAACCACGATATTTTCGGCAGCCCTGTGTACTCCCTCATCTTAGGAACACAGGTCATGATTGTGCTCTCTTCGGACAAGGCGGTCAAAGATCTTCTGGACAAGCGCAGCAGCATATACTCGTCACGCACCGACGTCTACCTTGGAAATGTAGTCAGCAACAATCTTCGTGTGGTTCTCATGGTAAGTTTAGGTCGCCGATGCAGAGAAAGTATGGGCTTCAAATACTGACAGGTGAAAGAAATACGGCGAGCGATGGCGCATGATCCGAAAGATCTTTCATCAGGTTTTACATATCAGCGCGGCCAAGGGTTATGTTCCGTATCAGGATCTCGAGAGCAAGCAGATGCTTTCTGGCTTTTTGGACGAGCCTGGTCTCTTCATTGATCATATTCGCCGATTTACCAATTCTCTCACCACACAGATGGTGTTTGGCTTTCGAACGACGAGCATCCATGACGAGAAGTTAAAGAAGCTGTATCACTGCGTCGAGAAGTGGAGTGAGGTCGTAGGATCGCAGACAGCCGCTCTCCTCGACGTGTACCCGCCTCTGCGAAATCTGGGCTTCATCTCTCCTGGAGAGAGATACGCCGAGGCGCTGCACAAGGAAGAAAGTGCTCTGTACGTTGGCCACTGGTTGGATGCAAAGAAGCGCGTTCTTCAGGGCACGGCGAAAGTGAGTTCCAAAAGCTCTACATGCCGCACAAAGGCCACGAGACTAATACCAGTAGCCTTGTTTCTCCGTTGGAATTGTTGAAAGTCAGAAGACACTAGGCTTTTCCGATGAATTGGCTGGATATATCTCCGGTTCTGCTCTTGAGGCCGGTTCAGATACGACCGCTGCAACACTGGTCGGTTTCATCCAAGCCATGGTTCTGTACCCTACTGCACAGAAACAAGCCCAAGAGGAACTCGACCGGGTCTGCGGCACTCAGAGACTCCCCAACGTAGATGACTGGGACTCGATGCCATACATCCGAGCTTGCGTTAAGGAAACTCTGCGATGGATGCCAACAGCAATTCTCGGTCTGCCCCACGCGGCCATTCAGGATGACGAGTACATGGGCTACAAGATTCCCAAAGGGGCTGGTGTTATGCTGAACGTTTGGGCTATCAACATGGATGAGAATAAGTTTGAGGACCCTCGAGCTTTCAACCCGTCTCGGTACGAAGGCGACGACCAGAACTCATTCGAGTCGGCGATGAATGGCGACCCCGCGAAGCGTGACCATTATGTGTTCGGGGCTGGGCGTCGCCTCTGCCAGGGCATGCATATCGCCGATCGATCTCTATTCTTGAGCATTTCGAGGCTGCTGTGGGCTTTCAATCTTGATAGGGCCGTTGACGACACGGGGGCCGAGATTGTACCAGATGCGGACAATCTTATTGACGGTTTCCTGGTGCAACCGAGGCCCTTCCCTGCAAAGATTACACCGAGGAGCGAGGTGCATGCGGAGATCGTCCGCAAGGAGTGGGAGGCGAGCCAGGCGCTTCTTGACGAGAGTAAGCAGTGGAAAGAGATACCTCGTGGAATGGTGTTTGAGTCGCTGGTATCGACAGAGAAGGAATAGTGAAACTCCTCGAATACTACGGGCACTGACCGGCATCCAATTACATTATTCATGAATGGGTACAGACGGGCATCGCAAGGCTCTCATGGTCAATTATT
Source organism: Colletotrichum sp. SAR11_240 (assembly GCA_025328625.1). Taxonomy (NCBI): domain Eukaryota; kingdom Fungi; phylum Ascomycota; class Sordariomycetes; order Glomerellales; family Glomerellaceae; genus Colletotrichum; species Colletotrichum sp. SAR11_240. Next base: position 143,346 of record JAKMXA010000070.1, on the reverse strand, counting down.
GAAAGACTTTATCTGTCACACTACGAACTCTAATTCATTGGATCTACGTTATTGCGCTTGCGCATGACTCAACTTCAGCTCCGGACCCAGATCAGAGTCCACGAAGCGGACCTTGTAGAGTTTGGCATGTTCATCCATCTGCGACAGCCCATCCGCTTCTCTCAACTGCTCCCTTGACTGCTTATCAAGCCCGTGTGCCAACCCTGCTAATGAGCTTCCTCTCCAAGCAGGAAGGCCTAGTCGTTTTGTTTCCACTATGGAGAGCAGACAGAACAGGCATCCCCCTAGAAGAGCCGCAATAGGTAAAGATAGAAATCCCCATTCGACTCGGATGAACACTATCCAATTCTGGGTCTCGCCTTCATTAGGCTCGGTTTCCAGAGAGAGGTCGCGTATGTACTTTGACATGCTAGCTGCCACCGTCTCAAAGGTGGCCGTGAGGTTCTTGGATGTACCCAAACTGTCTATCACATGAGGTTGACCGGTAGTTCCAACCGTTCCGACTGCAGGATAGATGAGCTGCTTCGTTGCCAAGGGACTTGCGCGGCGCGCGAACTCGTTCATGAACAAGCCTGTAATAGACTCGGCGGCATTCTGGGAGACATTGAACTTCAAATCCTGTTCAACGTTCAGGCCTGTAGAAGTGTGGAAGTGTTCCTTTGAGATGAACATTTGTAGGTCGGTTCGGTTCATGTCCGTTTTGCCATGGTAGAGTGTGTAGCTGGTGTTTGCGTTGTACCATTTTGAGCTGGCTGCATACTGGGGATCCTTTGCAAGGAACGAGTCGAGATTTCGATCTGTATATGTTCCGAGAATGGTTTCGCGCAAGTCTCCTTGGACAATATCTGACTGATAAATATTGGTGCAAAAGTACAGGGCGCATTCTTGTGCAGAAACACTACTGTCTTCCCAAGGCTGGCCGTTCTCACGAAAGCCCTGGTTGGCTCCCATCATAGCAAAGGAAACAATGAGGGTCTTGAAGTCCTGGAAGGAAAGCGTTTCCGATGGTTGAGACGTGGCTTTGGCTGTAAGCTCCGTGTTTGTGAAGCCCAGATCCTTGCCCTGTATAGCCGCCAGACCTGCCGAGTCAATGTTGGAGATATTCATCTTCAACTCCTTGATGTCGTATCTGGTGTACGTTGTGTTGATGTTGGGTACCGCAATCGGAGAGAAAGAAGCGACGTAGTTGACCATGGTCAGAGTGTCATCTTCCGCACCCACACTCACATTGGTTTTCCCATTTGACTTGACTATGTGCTTTGATATGTCATTGCAAGCGCTGCATACTGCCAAAGATGCGTATGGTGTCCAAGTGCAGTTTCCGGAGGAGCAACTGAACGATGGTATCTGTGCTTCCATCGACCCCAGAGTCGAGAAGCCTGACCATATCGAGGCCAGAGCACCGAAATCATATTTCGAAAGCATTGATAGGCGCATTAGTGTTCCATCGGGCGTTGATGTGCCTGTCGCAGCTCCTGTGATAGCGGAAAAGGATCCGATGTCCAGTCTGCTAGACTTGCCAATCGTTGCCTTCGAAATGGGATCCGCTACTGATACTTCTTTGCCCTCGAAGGTAATGATGGCCTGAAGAAAAGGCTCGAAGCCAACCAAGACCACGGTTGATAGCGCTCCTAGTGCCATCCAATGCCTATCACGATGTTAATTTCACTTGGATAAGAGTGGCCAAAAACGCCTTCATACCTCAGTCTTGACCACCAAAGCAATCTAACACCGCCCCATGGCCCCCTACTTGCCTCCTCGAAACGATCAAACACCATGATAGTGTCATCTCTTCGCCGAAACCAGTTCCATTTCCCTTGACTGATGCAAGCACTGACTGCAAACGCAAGGGTTGCTCTCGATGTCGCTCCAAGAATGGAGACGACTGTGTTGAATGAATATTGAAAGGACCATGTCGATAGTGGTTTGTTGTTGTAAAGAGGTAGGAGAATGGCGATCGCCGCTAGCGCCAGGATACTCAAAATAACCGCGCATATCTCGAGGATCCAATGATGCTGGCTGCCTGGTAATGCTGCACTTGCCTTCCGCAGAAGGCTCTGTTTCGAAGTCGAGGCTCTGTTTTCTACCCCCAGCCCGTAGTCACCTGGCTCCGAAGACGCGAATGAGGTAAGCCGCGCGACAGGTTTCCTCTTGAACTGGGGTGAAAGACTTGATGAATCGTAGGTGCTGTCGAGGTTGTCGGGGCGTGAGATGTGTGGTTGTTCGAGTGGCGAATGGTACCCGGTAGGAGTGTCGCGCATCTCAAAGGACTGCATCGAATGGTCGCGCATCGTGTCCCTTGGTGTTCTCGACATTATCGCACCGTTTGCAAGGGTCTATCGGCACATCTCGAGAGTTTAGCACAATGATGGGGCAGGTAGATCATTTTAAACGACCACCGCTTGCCCTAAATTAAGACATGACACTTCGGACTTCTAGCCTCTCCTGTGAGATTTTAGCTAGCAGTCTAGCGTTACACAATACCCCCTCTTGGCAGGCTGCCGCGAAATGGAAGCATTTGTTTGGTCAGCGGTTCTTCTAGTGTGGCGGTGAGTGCCACAGCACTCGGAAAAAGCAATGTTTCTACACCAACCGAGCGTCGGGCAGCGGCAGCACCGCCGCACTATTTTCGTAGAAATTATCTCGTTGCCTATTGGACACCCAGAGGCTGAAGTCCGAGTTCTCGTTTCCTTCTGGAGAACTCACAGTACATAATAAGCAGCGCAATTCGTAGCGGGGTGGAAGCCTTCAGTCCCTTCACCCTGTCGTGAGTCAAGGGGATATGGTCGTTATTATGTACTCGATATTAAGGATGTTGATACAGATACTACTCTTTCATTGGGTCCATAGCCGGCTCAAGCCCTTGGTCCTCCCTGATCATAAGTCATGTGAAAATCCGTTGTCTTCCGTATCGCCCTTGCGTCCTCGACGTCTTCGCTCCTCCTCGCGCTACTCGGCCCGCTGTCTTTTGGTATAGACTGGAGGATGTACTCCTCACTCGAGTCGTCACCTAGTCTGGGCCGGTTTGCGTGGACGCTCGTGAGGTGGGTCGCCGTCTTCTCCTCTCGCCCTTGATATGGGTGCCAGTCGTTGCGGCTGGTGCCGGCATGCGTGAAATTTCCCTTGCTCGATCGAGGCGCTGAGCCGTAGCCGGAGCTGCCATTGGAGGACCCTTGCTTGGATGCGAAGACGGTAGGGAAGATGTACGTCAGGGGGAGCCGGCACATGGGCAGGCAGGCGCAGATGATTGCCAAGTTGTCTTCGATAAGAGTCCAGAGGGTGGAAGCAATGTCGACTGTGTATTGTAAGTCAGCATATTGAAGCCAGTGTTTGACATTAAACATTCAAGTGATGACCTACATGTCGTATCAGGACTGGTAGTGGAAAAGTCCAATGTCGTCATACGCAGGATACTCGTGATCGTGACGAACAAGCCAAGAGCAAAGACAACCATGAGCGCCTTCTTCTGGTTGGTCGGAAGCTTTGATTTCCAGAGCACATGCTGTGGCAGCGCCATGATGAGAATATCGGTAGCGATAGAGAAGCCCGCATTGGCGTACCAGTTCATGGTGAGACTGATGCAGGTTCCAGGGATGGTCTTGTCCCATGCTCGTGGGATGGGGGTGCACTGCCAAATGGACGAGGCCGAGGTCGCGATCATGTACGCCAGGATGATGCTGAAGAGAGTATAGCAGAGGATTCGGAAATATCTTTGCACGAAGATGCGCAGGTACAGCAGCAGGATAGATGCCTTGGTCAAGTTGATGGTGATTTTATAGAAGATTTGAGCGACATAGAAGAGCTAATCAAGGTCAGAAGAAATTCAGGCTGGTCGATGTATCTCACTCCAGTTCCATTACTGGAGACACTCACCTTCAATGTCATGATCTTGTTGGGCTTGGACAGGTTCTTGATGTGTTGACCGAATCCATACTCGCAAGAGACCATCATCAGGATTGAGACAAGGAGGCAACAGACCTAAATCATATCAGCCATAGTGACCACGAAGAACACCACATAAAACTCACAAATGAGAACAAGATCGTCCAGTCATCCCATCCTAACCCTGACCTCATCTTGATACGCGACCAGAACCGAATCCCAACGAAGATGGGCGTCAGAACGAAGAAGATGATAGCCGGCGCGCGGACCATGAGCGCATTGCTCTCGCCAGGAATGTTGCCGTCGACCATGGTGAACAATATGCCTCGATCAAGCAAAGTCTGTTCGACAGTGTGCTGAGGCTGGCAGACCTCGAAGGGTCTGATCTGCGTGAACGAATTCCAGAGAGTCACAAACGTCCGACATCAAGACAACCCGAGCAGCCGGGATGAACGGGGTCCTGGAGAACGGGTCTAGTTATATGTTCATGCCCAGGATGCCAGGCTCCTGCCACAACATTCCACTTGGGAGGGGTGTCTTGGTTTGACTTGCAAGAAAACTGGCCGTCCGTCTGGGCCAAGTACTCGGTAGGCATCCGGAGCGTTAGGGACGGACGGACTTTTCATTGGGTGGCTATGGCAGGGAGGATCCCTTCTCCATGCTGGTTGTCAGGTACATGTGCGCGTCCGCAGTAAGCTTCTTTTCTTTTCTTTTGCTCCCGGCTCTGCAAGGGAGACGGAGATGATGGTGGTGGCATGCAACGGCTTGTCAATCTGCAGACTACTGCAGCGCCGTGAGGGGCAACGATATCGGCGCCGAGAAAGTAGGAATCGGGCACATGTACGATGAGCGTTAGGTGATGGAGGGAAAGGGGCGGGCTGGGGGCCAAATGGATGCTGAAGATGCGAGGAGATGTGCAAAGAGCGGACGGTACTGAGATTACCGATCGCGAGAGAACGCGGGAGAGCCACCTTGGAATCCCTGCTCGCTGCGGTTAAAAAGAAGGGCCAGCATGGAGATGGGTACGAAAGAGAATGGCCCCAGATGTGTTGGGGCCAGAGTCCGAGCCGGCCTGAAGCTCCCACCACCATCAAACATCCGACTTTGGAGCACTTCAGGTTTCGGCGTTATCAAGATGTCGGCAAATGAAGACGGTCCGCTATTTGCAGAGCGATATCGACCTAGCAGAAGCATGCGTATACTCCTCGCAGCACTATGTTTTGATGCGAAACAAAAGCGTGCCCGTTTGATCCAATAGTGAGGCGCAAGTTGGGGCTGTCACTAACATCTGGGAGGGCTTTGAACGAATGAACAAGTCATATTCTTCCAAAATGACCATGCACGGAAGATGCAGGCTGCACACCACTGTAAGGGAGGGTGGGCAGTCGAGATTCCATGTTGAGAGACGTGCGACGAACCTGTTCCTGGCAGTGATAATCCTTCATTCAGCTGGCTTGTCCTCTGTTCTCAGATACCGTCTGGTGTAGCACGGTGGTGACTGGATATCGGGTTGCTGAACGATAGCGGCTAGACATCCCCTTGCAGAGCGGTAAGCCATTACCCAACTCGATCGTCGGTAGAAGTCTAACCAGGAAAAATGAGGCGCACAGTGGTCTGCGCTATCGATGCTGGTCTGGCAGGGTCTCAGATATGGCGTGGATGAAAATTTCTTCTCTGATTTCAGCTTTTCGTCAGCTGTCCCGATCCTCCGCCACCATGTCCTAAAGCCCCGAGTGTCCTCTTCTCGGAGGCCTGGAGGGCTGACGACTCCAGTTGTCAGGGCCTGGGAATTCATCAGATGAAGGCGGGGGTGACGGGACTCTACAGCGGAGCTGTTCCAACCGCAGTATTGATGAGCCGATACGGCGCAGGTGATTCTCGCGAAGAGGGGGGTTTTCCCTTGTTGGCAGGGCCCGGAATCCTCTTACTTCGCAGAGTTTTCACGAAGCTTTCCGCAACATCTGTTGGCGACGCTGGTCCGGCAGCGGTCGCACATGTCAGATCTCAGTAAGCTGCTCGAACACATCGACAGCTGAGGACGACATCTTCGAACATTGTGCGCCATTGTGTTCTCTACAAGGCATGTAGTTCATCTTGGATGAACTTGACGATGGCAGGGTACCATCAAGCATAGTTCGTTTAAAGTTCCCGCCGTATCCGCATCGCCCGAAGACCACCAGTCTGTGCGCCCTGGGATCATTAATAGCTGAATACCAGAGCCCTAATATCGCATCCGATTAGTGTGTTGTGGGCGGCGGATGGCTGGGTGGCGCCAACGTCCGGTGCGCATTCCCGCTCCCGCGAAGTCTGTACGGCGGGTAGCCAGCCCGTTCATTGTCGTTGCAGCCGAAGAAGCCGATTGAGATCTCACACCCGAGGAATAGCTCGACAATAGTCGCAGCCACTTCGGAGGAATTGAGATGGATTATAGGTGTGCATGAAAGCAGTATAGGTCTGGCGATACCACCTACCTCTGGGAGCAGGTTCTTCGCATCTATTACGTCTATTGGCGTTGAGCGACCAACCGCTTGGCCACCTCGATGCGTTCATGGTGAACTTCAATAACACCTCGGTCAGCGACCTTGCTCGGCCTTGGGCTTCCTCTCTCGGAAGCGATGTTCGCCAACATGTGGTGTGGTTTGCGCGGCCCGCATCATGGAGTCTCCAAGGGGGCTTCTCTCTTGCATGACATGTCCTTTTGTCTTCATTTCTCGTCTGCTGTTCTCTCGGTGCTGCAGAATTCAGGGCTGCGAATCCTCCTCGTCTGTCCTTCCCTTTTGGGCCACCGGCGATGCAGGTGACGAAGGTGTGAAGAACTTCGGTTCAAGATCACTGGCCTGTGTCTTCATCCCCCCGATCTGCTGGCCCTAATTGTGGCTTTAATGACACCCAAGCCTGTAAGTGCAACCCCCAACACGCTGTTCCTGGTGGGCTTGACAGGGAACATTCGGACAAAGACACCCTTCTGAGAGAACGGCCCATCCCATCATTGGCGGCCGACCGCGGGTCAACGGGACGATGCGCTAACGCTGCGGGCATCCTGGTTGTCCACCGACTGCTCCAGATGAGTTTCTGCAGTCGAGAAGGAAATTGATCTCTGTTGTTCACCTGAAGATATGACCAGACTGCAGTGGGCTCGCTCCAAAAGTTCGCGAAGGAATACGAGGAGAAAATTTTGATATTAGCCGGGATGTTCTTAGGTGTCACGGTGTGTCGCGTACGGTCAAGGTCCAGCAGCACTTACAGCTTTCACATAATTGTTGGAGAGAGATGGAGATGTGATCAGAGTCTTCTGCTTCTCCCGGCTTGATAAAACGCACAGTTAACATGATTTCCCGCGGACCTTCATATATGCTGCATAAGTCTGCAATAGCATCCATATCTCATTGCAGCCGGCAGGCTGGGTCGATGAGATGAAAAACAGCCAGCGCATTGTATGGGCCAGAGCCCCTCTCATCATTACCAAAGTCCCTTGAAGTCCACATATCACCATCACGCCGTGGAATCCTTGCATCTTGGTTCTTTGGGTGTCTCGCTGTCCGTGCCCAGTGCAATATCTGGTTCTTGAGTAACATTTCGATTTGGACCAGCAGCATTCCGTTCATGTGGTTATTCCCGGCGCAAGACCAACCGTTCGTGCGCCCATCCGATATGATCTCAACATGCTTCCCCAGACTAGCACAGGACCAGGGTCGTAGGAATGAACATCGATAGCCACTGGTGACGAGCAATGTGACCTTACTGAACTCGCGCACTTCGCCACTAATGAGAAGAGTTTCTATCGAGTTCCCCTCAAACAATGTGTCATTGTCGCCGTCATCATTTCCTCGGCACCCAAAGAGAGACCCAAAGTCCCTTGTGTCTCACCTCAAACCATAGCCCCGGCGCCATCTCACCCAACATACCGAACAACTCCGGCCCGTGATCCTCAACAGCGGCCACGCATCGAGGAATGGCGCCAACCCACCGTCCAGGGTCTCTCGCCAGCGGATCCGAGAGCCGTCCGGCCCACTGAAAAGCGGAAATTAGTGCGATACTGAGCCACTGCAGTGGAAGCTGTCGAAGCATTCTTGTTCTTGTTTTGCTGCAGCGAACGGGCACGGCGTCATGACACCTGCGTCCATCCCTCTCCATGTCCATGGGCCCCCTCCCTCGTACAGCATGCACACCACCACGTTGGTACCAACGCACAAGTGTGTGTGTGTTGGTCCCTGGTGACCCAGCCGTGCCGCTCAGATGGAGAGGCAATATAAACAGACTCGCCCGTCTTGGGCCGAAGTCTAGTAGATGATCGCTCTCTCGCACGCACCAGCCGCTCACGTCAACGGTCGGGGTTCCTTGGGACAGGTTTAGGTTGAGCTGTCATCGCATCTAGGTAAGGAAGCTTCCACTTGTCTCGATCCGCGGCCCCGAGGTGCCAATCGGCTCCGGGACCTGTGTTGTACCATTGTCGCATCGTGAAGCAGCCAACAGCTCTCTTGCCTCTGCATTCTAGGAGCTGCTGCCAGGATAGACGATGCCGGTCAGCCATACTGTTATCATCCAGAGCTGACCATTGCCTAGGGTCGTCACAATGAAGTTCTTCTCCCTCCTTGCTACCGTCGCCGCCACGGGCGCCGCCCTCGTCTCGGCCCAGGGCACCATCGACTCCAACTCAGAGTCCTTTCCCGAAGACCTCAATGGCTCCAACTTTACCTACCCCTGGCCCGTGAAGCTCTACAAGTTTACCTCTCAGCTTCAGGAGCTCGAGATGGCCTTCATGGACATCGAGCCCAAGTGCGAACCCAATGGCAAGACCGCCATCCTCTTCCACGGCAAGAACTTCTGCGGCCCGACATGGGAGACCACCATCCGCGTCCTCGCCCAGAAGGGCTACCGCGTCATCGCACCGGATCAGATTGGCTTCTGCAAGTCGTCCAAGCCCGAGCGCTACCAGTTTTCTCTCCAGCAGTTCGCGACGAACACCCACGGTCTGCTCGAGACACTCGGCATCGAGAACGTCACCGTCATCGGTCACTCCATGGGCGCAATGCTTACCACCCGTTACGGACTGATGTACCCCGACCAAGTCAACGAGATGGTCCTCGTCAACCCCGTTGGTCTCGAGGACTACAAGGCTCTCGGCGTCCCCTACCTTCCCATCGACGACAACTACGCCACGGAAGCTGCCAGCTCCTACGAGTCCATCAAGGGATACGAGCAGGCCACATACTACGTGGGCGAGTGGAAGGATGAATACGACGTCTGGGTCAGGATGCTCGTCAACATCTACAAGGGATCCGAGGCCAAGACCTACGCGCTCAACCAGGCGCAGATCGTCGACCTTGTCTTGACGCAACCCGTTAGCTGGGAGTTCTCCCTCGTCAAGCCGCGTACCCTGCTCATCATCGGCGAGAAGGACAACACCGCCATCGGCAAGCAGTGGTCTCCCCCTGATGTCGCTGCTAAGCTGGGCCACTTTGACGTCCTCGGCTCTGAAGTTGCTGCTCAGATCCCCAACTCTACTCTGCACACTTTCCCCGAGCTTGGACATGCGCCCCAGATCTCGCATCCGGAGGAGTTCCACGACGTTCTGGTTGACTGGCTATCCACGTAAATCGAAGGGTCGCAGCCAGCAGCACTTTCCAAGACAAATATAACTTATAATAGACGTACATATCAGTTGAACCTTCATATGACTACAATGACTTTAAAGAATACTCCCGCGGTGCTCTTTTGTCATATTGGGACGCATACTGAGATGACCAGGAGGCCGCCCAGGGATGATATCGACGCCGATGCCGGACTATGATATACTGTTCGGCGGCGGCGGCGTGACTTAGACTCGTGATTGAGCACTATGACATGATATGACATGTTATCTCAATTCGAACAGAGTTTGCCACAGCGCTTGGTTCGCAACAGATATGATGCCAGTACATGTCAAAGACGTATAAACGTCAAAGACATTCCACCAGCCACAGCTGCATAAGGCTCAACTACTTTTACTTATGTACTATAAGTTTCGGAAGCAGCCTAGCATTTCATGCTGCCTCTTAGATTGGGAGCGTCGGGCGAGTTGTACGTCAGGCACTCACCTGTAGCACATGCAGTTCATGGTTGCAGTTGTAGTCATTTAGAGTGAACGAGGGTACGTTGTAAAGTCCATTAGGCTCAGCATTATCTTGTTGTAGTACTCAAGCAGGGGGTCATTTGTGTATATTGGCCAGGAACGGATGGCGATGGGAAGAACCCAAGATACATAACGAGTAGTCACCGCCTCCGGTAGAGACAATGTACTAACACAATGCAGACTTATGTTTGCCCAGCTCATGTTGCTTGAGACGGAAAATCTGACGCAACGAGTGTGTTAAGGCAGCCCTACACTACGAATGCGCCTTTTTCCACTTCTTAACGGCTATGAGGTCCATGATCCCCCCAAACTCCAGGCCATCGGAAGGTTCCCTCGTGCGTCTTTCCGCAAGAGGAGCAATTGATGGGATGAGCCACCGGACTCGGCTTGCCCGTGAGAAGGCCATCGAGGATAAATTCCGGGGAGTGGACTTTCATCTTCAAAGCAGTGTCAACCAAATCGTCGTGGCCGGAATACTTGCCACAGCCAGCGCAGATCTCGCGCTCACGGTCGAAGACGAAGCCGGCTGTGTTGGAAAATGTAGCCTCTAACAGTGGAAGGCGGGTGAATTAGTTTTACGCCAGGACAAGTTTGGGGACATTGCTACTCACCGTCGATGTTGAGGAGCTTGCAAATGTGGGCACGCTCAGTGTCGGACAGCATCCAGCGGAAAGTCTCCTGGCCGGCAGCGTCATGAAGGTGCTCGGACGAAGGAACCTGGTGGGCAACAGCCTCGATATGCTTGATGGGCATCTGAACTGTAACGACGGCCATGTTGGATTCTGGAGGATTTTGTCTCTTGGGGATTACAAGGCAGAATGTGGAAGGGGGCTTCGAAGGTGATGAAGCTGATGAACTTGCAATTTTTTTTCTTTGTGATGCGAGATATTTGGGGCATTTTATAATTTTTTGCGCCTTACTGCATAATATGTTGTCATTTGATGGGTGACATTGGACAGGAGCAATGAGACCTCTGTAACACCATTAGGACCTCTGCGATCCAGACATAGTGGTCGTGATACGAGATCGGTACGATGTGGGGAGCACCAGGGCGGCTATTGTGGTGACATCTGCCTGACATTCGCGTTCTGTCAAAGGCATTGCGATGCTTGTTTCCGAGGCGATCGGTGCGCGTATCCGCGAATATGTATGAGTTCTTCACTATTAATCGACGCCTTCATCGCCACTCTAAAAATGATTCCAAGAAAACGCCTGTCAGGACCCAATCACATAGCGGTGATCCTTTTGCACAGGTGCCACGCCGGGAAGGCTGGTGAATCTCCAGATGGGCACTCCAAGTCGTACTGACGCGAGTACCGGCTTGACCCTTTCAACGCTTCGTGCCGCAACGCCTCCTGGGCAGTTGGGTTGTTTTGAATGCCGTTGAGGGCGAAGATCCATTGGGCCTCAACGTCGAGTCCCCGTTCTCAGAGTTCTTGCGTCTTGTCTATGATGATCTTGAGGAGGATACGCGCAAGTTGTCCGTTCTAGCTTGGTTGACAATCTTATGGCGGCATTTCCATCGGTGTGGATGAAGACTTTATTCCCGTGAAAACGGCCCCAAGCTTAACTTTTCATCTTCGCAGTCTGATTTTCCTTCCCAATGAAGTCAGCCATGACGCTTTGTGGTATGACAGGGGTCTTTCTTCGTCCTAGCAGCAGGTCTCGCTCCTTCATTGATACCGCTCCGGCTCTAGGGAACCTCGACCCCCTCGAATCATCATCACGTCATTAGTACATGCCCACCCCAATGCGTCCATGGTTTCTTTCATGTGCTTCAATCTTTGAGTTTCTCTAGCGACTACATAGCCTCGGGCTGTGAATGTGAAAGAGGTAACTGGTGGAATCCATCGAGTATCATGGGGATCCGTCAAAGGTTTTTTGACCATACTACTGTTCACCGTTTTTTGTTGGGAGCAAACTATCAAGCAAGTGACTATTTTCAACAAGAAGATTTCTTGCAAGTGTTGGAGGACAAGCTATGGTCAGAGGCGTGAATGTCCCACACGTTGGAGACTTCGGCTGGCTAAAGACGGATCGTAGCACACCTCAGGGTTCCTTTCCTGCGTCGATTTGGTCTTTTCTTCCTCCCAAGTAATTGATTGAAGAGTAGTGGTTTGTGAGTTTCTCGGAGATGATTGAATTACTTGACCTGTTCAGTACATGGTAATTTGCTGTAAACAGGCCCAGGGTCGACACAACTTACATACAGGCAGTTCTTCGCTTGTCGACTTCTCATCCTTAGACTCAACCTGGGTATGGCATCGTGATAAATGAACAGCGGGCTGCGGCTTACCGAGGGTCGTCAATGACCAACCGAATCGATGCCAAGATGCATCGATTGATAACCCAATCAAAACCTGACACACAGAGCCACTCTATGACAGAAGGGCCCCGATTCGCTCGCCCTGATATTTTTCAGTCAATTAAAGGCGTTCGCATTGCCCAGCTTGCATTTGAGGTGTATTGTCTGCCCCAGCCACACCGCTCACAGCAAGGGGGCCCATTCGCTACAGCATGCTTACATGCATGCAGACCTCACTCGGTTTTTGGCGGCAACCAATGCGGCGAAACTGAAGATCAGTCATGAGACACCCACCATCAGTACGTACATGTCCATGTCGGATTCTGGGTGCGCCCAATCAGTTCGCTTCTTCAGCTTGCCAGCAGAATGCCTCTGAGAGGGATATAAAATCAGGCTGGAGCCACAAACATGAGCACTCGACTTGTTTCGGATGATGGAAAATCCTCTTCGTCCTGAAGACCACAAGTACCGAAGACACATCACGGGGGCATCCATTCTCGGCTTTCACTATGCCGCCTCGAAGAAGCATCCGCGACGAGGATTGGGAACGTCTCAGACCCACCATTCGGAAGCTTTACCTCGAAGAGGATCGGAGTCTCAAAGATGTTCTTCTCATTCTGGGTACCTGCCACAGCTTTTATCCAAGGTAAGCATGAGCTCCTCTTTGACAACATATGCACATGCCGGAAAGTCATTGATGTATCCAATGCATCGTGGTAGCAAAGCACAGCTGGAGTGGAAGTTGAAACAGTGGCATTTCACCAAGAATATGAGCGTCCTGGATTGGAAGTATGTTGGCAACGAGATTCATCGGCGAAAATGCCAAGGCAAAGAAAGCAAGGTTTACCTCTCAGGCATACCTTTACGGATGAAGGCCACCGAAAGAGGGCTTTCGAGATACTGCTACAAGACTGCCATCGAGAAGGCTATGCGCTGTAAGTGTTATCCACGTTGATTATCAAATTTAGCATGTATGAAGCTGACTATGAAAGATGTACCCGAGCCGCCCATGCCACAAGATCAACCACTCCTTGTGTGCACACCAGCGCCTGAAGAGATGAGTTGGCCGCGCAGAGTGGATAACATTCCGTGGCTTCTTTCCAGAAGGCTCATTGGTGGTAAGGATTTACGAAACGGCCCCTTATCTGGATGGACATAATACAGATCAACATTCTGACAGGTCTCTCGATCAAAGTGCAGCGTGACATGAGAATCACCTATGATTCCCGTGTTGCTTCATCCGAAGGACTTGTGGGGTCGATCCTGTTTCCGTGGTGCGACCTACAGCTGGAGAGCTACACGACACTGCTAGGGAAAACCTTCAAAGCACTTCGCTCGATTATGCCCGAGGAGCATGAGGGCGCCCACGCTACCAGAGCTCAGTGCCTCTTACAGAAAGGCAGATCCAACACCATCAATGCAGAAGTTTTGGTTTTTCTGGTGTTTCTTCTGTCAAATGACCTTTTCGGATACCAGAACGACTTAGAGCAACAAGAACGACACACAGCTACCACGCACTTGCTGCTCCGCCTATTTCGAGACAGCGGGTCAGACGCATTAGCAAATGGATGCTACTCAAGCCTGCCGCTGAGCTTACAGGCATCGCTAGATGGCCTGTTCAGGGAAGCAATCAAGACCTCAGATCTAGAGGCTGTTGAAATTCTGCTTCAAGCAGGGGTTGATGTCAATACCTCTTTCTGTGATTACATAGGATCGTCTGGTACTGCACTGCAGCATGCCGCGAGTGCAAACCAGTCTGAGCTACTTCAATTGCTCATTGGCCACGGGGCAGACACCCAAAAGATCGACATCAAAATTCTAAGCGATGCTTGGTTCCGGCGAAAAACATCCAAGGGGTCGTCGGAGGAGACAATGAAGATTTTGATGTCGATTTATCGCTTTCATTTGAAAGACGAGAGACACGCCGTGCATCTATTGTCTTCGATAAGTCACACGCCCACCACTCCGGTCACCGAGGCTCTGATTGAATTCTTCTGGGTCAACTTCTCCGAATGCAGCCTGGCGGCAAAATCACAGCTCCTTATCACGGCGATCAGGACCAACAGCCGCTTCATTGGTAACTTGGTGGCCGAGTCTAGCGGCTATGTTAACTCATGTGGTTACTACCCAGAGACCCCAATGACTGCAGCTGTTTATATGGACAACATCCACTTATGCAGGCAGCTGTTGCATCGCGGCGCGATTCTCGAACCTGATCATGAAGCAGCTACACCACTTCAATGGGCAGCCTCTTACGGAGATGTGCGAATGGTTGAGCAACTCATACATGAGGGTGCTGATCTCAATTTCTGCCACCCGTGCCCAACATTCGCACTTGTAAGCTTTGAAGACTTCAACTCAATGCGCTTGCCTTACTCGGTAGATTTACCGATAATCCAATATCCAGAAGCCAATGAAACGAAAGGCGGCAGTCTGGGTAAAACGGCACTTCATGCAGCATTGCTTGGTGGCAACACTGCAACTTCACTCTTTTTGCTGACCGCAGGAGCCAAACTTGTTGGTGGCGAGCTAGTGATGGCCATATGGAGTCGTCAGTCCGAGATCATAGGAAGTATTCTCGACAAAGGAGCTTCATTCCAAGACGAATGCATAATCTTCGACACCGATACAGCTCTGGAAGCTGCGATACTTTCAGATAACATCGAACTAGTACATCAAATTATCGCGGCCGATGCAAGGTTGATTACAGGTCGAGCACTTTGTGCCTCGGTATTCTCCGCGAAAGTAAAAAGTGACCTCACAATTCTGCGATATCTCTTGAAGCATGCTTCTCATCTACCATCCTCTGAAGATACCTGGGTCGGGACGGCGATGTGCTTTGCAGCGCACTTAGGGTGCATGGAAGTGTCTGAACTGATGCTCGGTTCCGGTTTACACCCCGCAACATCCTGGCCTCTTGATATTTACCAACGCTCTAGATTCTACGATCATATGAAGGGATTTAGCGGCTCCATTCCAGGTAGCTCTGTCACCCGCAGCTACCTGAGTTGGCGAAGATCACTGCGAACTCGATACCGATCCCAAAGGCTAACACCTCCTCGCCGACCCATCATCGAAGTTGCTATTTCTTTGGATCATATAGAGTTTCTGAAGCTTTTGTTCGGGTATGGGTATCAGCCACAATCTACAAGTTGGCTGGGTATCTTGTCTCAGAATAATATCAATTTAGATACTCTACGGCGTCTACATGATCTTGGGGTCAAAATGACAGAGAGAGTACTTGTCCATGTCATTGGCAGTGGGGAAGAGATAGTAAATTGGCTTCTATCGGTCGGAGTCGACGTCAATGAGAGATCAGAACAGCATTTCCTGCTTCTGGTCACGATGACACAGTGTCTTTTCCCTTGGACACCTTTACAGCAAGCGGCATTGCACGGAGATGTTGACTTGGTTCAACAGCTCATTGACCATGGCGCGGATGTTAATGAACCTCCATATCCACATGGTGCGACTTCACTCCAATGCGCTACGGAGCGAGGATTCTTCGGCATAGTCCAAAGACTCCTACAGCTGGGTGCTAATCCCAATGCACCTGCAGCTGCACCTACAGCTGACTTTCCCCAAGGTGGACGCACGGCTATCGAAACCGCAGCCGAGCACGGACGACTTGATATCCTTCGATTGTTACTCAACTCTGGGGTTGGAACGAGCGGCATCGGAAGAAGGCAGTATGTCCGATCTGTAGCCTTGGCGGGAAAGGAGGGGTATTATGCGTGCAAGAAGCTTTTGAAATCGCACGCAGGATGGACCGACGCAGACGAGATACTTCTGTATGAGGAAGGAAAGGATCTTTTTCCCTTCGAAGAGCCGCCAACAACTTATGTCCTTCCGTACGTTCGTTGTTATTATCGTGGTCAGTCTGATGAGAAAGATATGGCAGAGGACGAGTCACCAGTGAAGAATCAGCTTTCCGACGACGTAGAGTCATCTCCAGAAACGTCTGTCGCGTATATTGAGAGGGCTCAACACTGCGATACTGAGCTACGAAGGGAACCCCTTTCTGAGGAAGAGGGCGCGTCCGAGGCCCCCCTGGGGTGGGATGACACCTGTTGCAAGGTACAAGAGCTGACTGAAAAGCTCGATGAACCTTCAGCGACATTGCTCTCAACGTTCGACACAATTTCCAATCTTCCGGATGCTTATGAGGCACTTTCGGAAGAGGTTGGTTTGGATTTCTTACCCTCGTCCATGTCGTATCAGATTCGAGAAGAACTTGAGGGTGGTGGCTGTCTTGAGGAGCTGGGGGACGACGTCTGGGCTGAAGAATACAGCAGATTCATCGCGGAGTTGGTCTAAACCTGTTTTTTCAACGTTTTCCTTTGTTTCAAGTGGGGCTTGTGGGAATTCGTACTCGTCAATGGTCAAGTGTTGTTGTTCGCCTTTTATGGGCCGTCTTTGACTTGGAAATAAAACATCATGAAAAAATCACTCAACATCAACAACACAATCTCATGCCTTTATTACTTCAGATACCTCTTTAAACCAGCCACAAGAATCAACTGATCGCATTTTAAAATGTCCAGTCGACGTGTCGCTGCTCTATCATCGCATGCCGAAACCCCCCTCCTCCCCATCAGACCATCACCAACCCATCAATCCTTCGGCCCAACACCAAACTCCCCCGTCTCATACAAACTCCCCACCGTCGCCCCGCGGTTCTCAGCGACTAGACCCATCAACTGCTGTCCCACATCCTTGATCTCGTTGTACTCCCGCAGCAGCTTGACGTGCCGCGCCACCACAGCGGACGCCTCCTCGAACTCCCTGCTCGCGGTCCGTCAGCTTGTTCCAAACATCGGAGGCATTCAGCAACCCCCGAAACGAACATCTGGACGGTTGTTTATCGGGGAATGGGACTTACTTGTCCTTCTTCGCCGCAGCATCATCGCCCTCTCGGCCTTGAGGAGGGGCAGGCTCGCCAGCTTGACGCGTCCCCTTATCACTTATTCCGGACTCCGTTGCCATCGCCTTTGAATCTTTTGAATGAATATCCTTGTCCGAATTTTCATCACCGGGGTTTCTTGGTGTCTGCGGCGTGGACGAAGCCATCTCATCACCTCTTGCGCTGCGTCGCGGGGTCGTTGATACGGAATTGCAGGCACGGCCCCACCTTGCTTGAAGGACGCACCTGCTCGCGACCAAACGGCAGGCGCCCAGCTCCCCAATCGTTTCAAAAGAAAACAACTACCAGAACCTGCACCAAGGCCGCAAACACATGACCCGGGTTCAAAAACCAAGCCTCACAAAGGCAAGCATAGAATAGTCAAAAGTAAACAATCTCAAGCGTCGAAATGACAAAAACAATGGACGAACAGGGAATCGAACCCTGGACCACTCACATGCTAAGCGAGTATTATACCACTAAACCATTCGCCCGTTGTTGAAGGAACCGGCCATATAGTGCACAATGTAGCACGCGCGCTGAGCTCGCCGCCTTGCCAGCGACCGCACCACGAACCAGCAACACGCGCCGAGTGACATATCCCGCTGGAGACTTTCACATGAATCTCCATCATCTCGCAGATTCTCAGAAGAAGTAGATCCCATCCTCTAGCCTAGCCTGGAACTCTGCGATGTCGTATCTTGACCTCAGCAGCACCCTAAACTCCAAGCCCACCCTCCAGGTACACAATCCCACCGCCATCTAGCCCACGAAAGAGCACGCATCCCGGTAGACGCCGTGTTAGGGCGCGGGTAGGGCACACCATCATACGCGTCTCCTCGCGATGGTCGACACGTCTCGTTGTCGGTAGCGGGGCATGGTAAACACGAAGCGGACGTCATTGCCCACTCATGGACCATCATTCACTGGCCGGGCTCATTCATGATTTTAACAGATCAATTACTTCTATGCAAGCACAAGACGCCTCGCCAGGTCGTTTCCTCCCAAATTCCGTGGTATACTGTTCTCTTTCTTTTGATCATGATCTCTTTCCTGTCCATCCCTCAATCGCCTCATCTGGACATAGCTTGTTCCGTGGGAAAATACACATGGACGGCGAGAAGATCCCACACATACCACACACACCTTACTCAAAGGACAGAAAGAGAAACGGTTTACATGCGTGGGCGGAAGGCAAGTGTGGAAAAGGTTGTTCTTGTTTGTACCATAAAAATCAATTCCCATTGCCCATTTTGATTCGCAGAACACCCGCACACCTTTTGTGGACATGAATCATCTTGATTGATTTCTCTTGTGACTTATTGCGAGAAAAAATGTAGGGGGAACGGGTTTCCTGTTACGAGACCGCCTTGGGGATGAACACGAAACAAATGTCTTCCCCATAGCGAGTCCCTCGGAAACCCCAGAGACTCACCACAAGTCAATTTTTCCCCTCCCCCCAATGAAGTAGTGCGTTGATGTGTGTTTTTCCCCCGCCGCTCCAAAATGACCAGCCCATTGTGCCATCAGCAAAATGAAGAATTTCCCTTGAACCGCCACGCCATCTATGAGGAAGCACGAGGAAGAGGACAGAAATGCGCGAGCAAAACTCCCTCCGTAGATCGTCAAATGTGGTATCGTGGCCGCCGCCGGGTGCTAGGATGCAAGGGGGAACGAGGATTAACCCCCGAGCTTCCCGGAGCACGTCAGCAGCAGCAGCTTGAGACGCTCGTCGTCAGACCCGAGAGGGAAGTTTCGAAGCGGCCACGTTTAGTAGCCGAAGGCCTCGAGGGCCTGCGCCGTCTTCTGGTCGACCTTGGCGTTCTTCTTGGCGTCGGTGATCTGGCGCTGAGCGACCTTCTTGCGCTCGTAGTAAGCGGCACCCTTGGCCTTGCGGCGCTCCTCAAGTCTGCGACGGTGTTAGTCGAACGCTCCATCGAGCATTGGTGTCGGAGAGGAACCCACCTGGCAACGACGTCCTGGTACTTCCAGCCGACCTCGTGGGAGAGGCGACCGACGGTGCAGAACTTGCGGCCGGGCTGCAATCTGAGGACGCGGAGGGCCTGGGGGACGACCATCTTCTTCTGCTTGTCGTAGGGGGGAGGAACACCCTCGAAGACCTTGAGGCGCTCCATGGCGGCAGCACCACGGGCGGTCTTGTGGGGGATCATGCCGCGGACGGTCTTGTAGAAGATTCTCGACGGGGCGCGGAAGTGGAAGGGACCTAGACGGGGGGTCAGACTGCGATCGAGCGGGGGGTTGTCTGCAAT
Source organism: Colletotrichum sp. SAR11_240 (assembly GCA_025328625.1). Classification (NCBI taxonomy): domain Eukaryota; kingdom Fungi; phylum Ascomycota; class Sordariomycetes; order Glomerellales; family Glomerellaceae; genus Colletotrichum; species Colletotrichum sp. SAR11_240. The sequence goes on along the minus strand of JAKMXA010000070.1, from coordinate 123,874 downwards.
CGGAGGGGTAGAGGCTTACCACCGCGAGTCGGGTTGTAACGGGTCATCTTGCGGAGGTAGGCGTGGTACTTGACTGTAGGCATCTGATCAGTATGTTGCGTGACGGTGAGCCGACGTCCACTGCAGTCTTGGTTTCTCGTGCCTGGACTAGTATTGTCCTTCTTCTAATGATCTTTGACTGAGTGCGACGCGGGGAATGGGATTCGACATACGCTTGGCACGGAAGAACTCGCCAGAGATGTTGAGGGCCTCGCAGCGGACGACAACGACCTTCTGGCCGTTGAGGAGCTGCTTGGCAACGATAGAGGCGAGACGACCAAGGAGATGGCCCTTGCCGTCAACGACGACCTGTTGGCGTTCGAGTTAGCGATCTGCAACCGGGTGTCATGTTCGTGTGCGTGTGTCGGCGGGACAGGAGGGTTCTCTCGATTGAAGCGGCGACGTCGATGTCAAGCAGCCGCGGCGACAGCGACAGCAAAGACCGTCCACCTCTTCTGCGACCACCCGTCGCGCATTCGTGTGCCCTCCTCTTGCTGTGCCGTCCGCCCACACAAATCACATCTCGAGAACCCTCAAATCGGCCACCACCAAATCCCCCTCGCGAAACCTCGAAATGTCGACTTGAACAGAATGGACGGGAGGAGACTCACCACCGGCTCGAAAGAGGACATCGTTCCTGTTCCTTTTGTGCTGAAAATGAAGGGAAGGGACGAAGGTGAACTGCAAACCTCTGGGCGGTTAGAGATTTGTCGCTGGCTGGGTGCTGCCGTTGGGGTTAGTAGGTTGTCGGATGGTAAGTTTGGGAAGAGGTCGTCGCGACAATCTTGAATTCGGGAGCTGGGCGGAGAAATTTGGCACACACAGGTCACTGCTCGCACACAAAATTGCAGAAAGAAAGCCCCCGTGCCGCCTGCTGTGAGTGCACCGGGTGGAACCGCCCTAGCCGCATTGGGCAAGGCGGCCTGGACGGCAAGCGAGGGTTGGATTCGCGCCTGAGGCAGGTTAGGGCAACGAGACCTACCAAAAGCACACCGAGGCCCCGACCGACCGGCGGAGGGGTGGCTCACCTCGGTGTGGAATGCCCGGACCCGACACTGGGAGGCGGGGCACCGTTCTGGACTGGACCTGGCCTTGACTCCCCCCTCGATCGACACAGCCTGGAGGAGTCCATGCCAACGACCGTCGAGTCGACCGACGACCGTTGCTGAATAAGCCGACGTCAAGTCCACAAGCGCCAGACCAGGATGCCCCCTTGACTGCCCATGATGTTCACGTCACGCTGCAGCCCTGCTTGAACGACACGACTGCGATACAAGATTCAGGGCCGCATCCAATCCACATCACCATCATGTGCGCAATCGCTAGAGTGAAGATCCCAGAAAATCCTTGGGCCATTTTGCCATTCCCGTCTACTACGGCGCCAGTAGTGCGCCTCGCCAACCCGGTTGAGGCAACCGTGATAACTAACGGGTGACGAACTTCGTATCGTACCAAACACAAGCCTCCCTAAACGTGCTGACCGCCTGTCTACGCGGCTCTAGATGCAATTCTCGCTGAAAGATGCAGAAAACCGAAGAAAACCTCCCATGCGTCTCGCAATCAATCCCAAATTCTTCTTAGTAGTACCATCTTGTCCAAGACACCTTGGGCCTGTACAGTGCCGGGTATCTCGTGAACGTATCAACGTATCTTAGCGTAGTCTAGAGTCTAGACGCTTCAAAACATCCTGAACGTGCTGGACCAGGGCTTTCCTCTTCGCTCTGGCTTCCTGGTCGCCTTCCGTCTCGACCTCGTCGAGCTTCAGCAGAACGTGCTGCATCGTCGTCTCGGACAGCTTGCGGTGCTCGTCCTCGCGCTTCTTGGGGTCCGTCGGCGGTGCCGCAATGAACTTGTCGCAGAGCGGCAGCAGCTCCGTCTCAAAGTGCGACGCAATGGCATCCAGCTTGGCGTGGGGTCCATTGGCCTGTTTGATAGGTGTAGGCGACCTGCCAGCGTCGGTGCCCGGGACGCCGAGATTTGATGCGCTGTCGCGGGGGCTGGTATGGTTGCTGCTTCGGCCGCCCTTCTTCGACTTGCGGCCCTTTTTGCCCTTGCGGCGCTTCTTGCCGTCGTCGGTGCCGGCGGCGCTGCCGACAGTGCTGCCACCGTCGCCAGCCACCACAACCATCTCCTCGTCCGAGTCGTCGCTGCTCTCGGGCTCGAGTTCGCCATCGGGGAGCACAACCATGACCTCGCTGTTGTTCTTGACACCGTAGTCCCGCACCGGCGCGGCGGCATCCTTCAGCTGGCGGCCCTTGTAGAGCAGCTTGACCTTGCGCCCGCGGCGCTCCGACAGCTCCAACAAGACGCTGACACGGTCGCGCACATCGCGAACGCGAAGCTTGCCGTCGCCAATGGTGTAGGCGGGGAAGTGGGTGGGGTAGGTGACGCCCTTGTTCTTGATGAGCAGCACGTCGTCCTCGGGGACGGGGGCGCTGGTCCTTCTCGGGTTGTGGGCATACGATCTCGTGGGGACGGAGCTGCCGAGGGAGGAAGACTGGAGGTCCTCGGTGGTGATGTAGCTAAAGTCCTCGTCGGTGACGTCGGGGACACCGCTCATGGTAGAGGTGTAGGGAGATATCTGCTCCCGATTCGTGGACCAGCCGTATCTAGACATGGTGAAGGGCACGGCAAGCAGGATGCAGCCAATGGTGCTGTAGAGGATGAGGTTCGGGTCGACACCGGTTTTATCGGAGAGGAAGTCGGAATAGTCAGCGATGAGGACGGCTAGGCTGGCGATGGATTTGTCGAGATAGAGCTGGAGGGAGGTGGGCAGCAGTGCTGTGATGTTGGACAGGGCACCAGAAGATGCCAGAAGAGGCTGACTGGAAGCCACCTTGGCGGGAGTAGGCGGTCCTTAAAGCTAAGGACGCAGTCTAGGAAAAGAAGGAAAGTGGAGGAGGGGTGGAGGGGGGGAAGTGAGGCTGGAGAGGAGGACCGGACGGCGACAGCGATTCTCCGGAGGACGACGGTGGATGATCGTGGTGTCGTGGGGTATTGCCTCGTCTGGGTCTGGGATTTTCCGACTCGCGGGGTTGGCAGATCAGGCCGTTCTGCAGCAGGCAAAGCAGCGCAGGCAATCTTGGGCCAGGTAAGGTAGTGTAGGTAGTCGATGCAGGACGCCGAGCAGTGGGGTAAGACAGGCAGTCGTGCGTATGTATCCGTAGTCAAGGTAAGGTAGGGTGGTCGTGAGGGTGTTGCTACCGGCGGACTGGCGTGGGCGATCACCAGCCTGGGTCAAGGATCCAGGAGGAGAGCGTGGTGAGGTGAGGCTGTTGGAGGAGAGGACTGGAAAAGAAGCCCAGCGAAGGGGGTGTCAGCTTTGGTGAGCAGCGTGAGCAGCAGCGCAGCGCAGTGCAGAGCAGCAACGAAGAAAGAAACGAGCGACGAGACGACGACAGAGACGGGCAACGAGTGGTGGGCAGGGGTTGGTTGGTTGGCTAGCTGGCCGAAGGGTGGTGGGCAGAGGAGAGAGCTGGCAACTGGCGGCGCGGCCCTATGGGATGACGGCAGACCCAGGAGCCAAAGAGACGGTGGTGCGTGAATGTGTCAAAGTATTGGGTGTGTCCAATCCAATGCAGCAGTGTGGAGGAGGTTCTGGAAAACCGGGAAGTACAGCGAATGACGGGGATGCGGAGGGAGGAGCCGTGATCATTGGCCGGGCCGATGGCAACGGCGTCTTTGGAGCGGACACGCGTGAGGCGATTCGGACGAGCAACCTGGGACGTACCTGGACGGCGCGGCGATGGGTCGGCGGGGAGATGCCCGGAGCACACGAGTAGCGCAGGCGTGTGGAGGGAGGGACGGTGGCGGCGGTGGTGATGTTGTCGTTTGTTTGCTTCGAGTGGTGTGTTCGCGATGGCGTCGTCTAAAGCGGCAGAGGACGAATTTCCAAAAGATTTTCGGATGAGTTGCGGAAGGAAAGGCAAGGTGGCAGGTGGCACGAGCTGGTGGTGGTGGCAAATGGGGACAAGCTGGCAGCAAGCTCTCCCCTGATACTGGAGCTGCCCTGCTGTAATCTTAAGGTAGGTAAGGAAGGTACCTCACGCAGCAAGTACCGGCTGCCTTACCTCATCTCAGAATTAGGCGAACAACCGAAGCGGCTGAGCCTCGGGGCCTGCCACCTCGGATTGCGGACAGGGATCTTGCATCGCGAAAAGCCCAACCAGCCCAGAGGGTTCAGGATTCAGGATTCAGACAGATTCACCAAGACGGCTGTGTATGGATGGATGCCCAAGGATGCGATCGGGCGCTAGACGCGGGTAATATGTGCGTGATGAGATAGACCTATCCGTGTGTCTTTCAGTCGGTCCAACAGCCTCAGACGAGAGGTCCCTGAATCCCAGTCCCTAAAAGCTCTAAAGGTCCCTGAAAGTCCCTGGACGAAGCGATGGAAGCAAAGACCACGGGCACTTGGACCAGGATGACGGTGATAAGGACGCTGGTCTTGACTGGGTTTCTTATCTTATCCTTATCGTCTGGCTTCTGCTCTGTTCTTTGATCTTTCCATGCGAGTAATTCGCCCTCATGACCTCACCAGCGCCAGGAGTTGGTTGCTGACAGATCACACGCCGCAACTCGCAATTAGGTTCTCACCATTGCGAAAATCAACCAACGCCTGTGGCTGTACGTAAGGTAATTGGACGCTTCGCTTCCTGTTCCTGTGGCCAACACATTGGAAATACCACGAGGGAATCAAACATTGACAAACCCAACTCGGCCACAGCAACACAACTGTGATTCATGTTAGTAGAGCGTCCCCTGCCTGTGACACCTCCCCCGACCGCCCATAAATCGGGACCCCGAGAATCCGCAATTCTGCCGCGGGGAACTAGAAAATCACACCTCCCACTGCCTTCGCTGCTGCGCTGCCTCGATCCGCGGCCGTGGTGCATTTCCAATCCCCATTCCCGATTGCATCATCCACTCACTCCCTCCGACCACCCCGACCTCGCAAAACTCCCCCCAGCGCCTGTTCACTCTGCAGTAGCCTCTGTCTCCCTCTCACTGTCCTGTAACCCGCCTTCCCGGTGTACATCCCCCCTCCACCCTTCCCACAGCACCCATCCAAGTACCTCACCTCACCTCGCCTCCCGTCCCCCCGTGCCTGACAAATAAACCCACCGGCCCCGGCTCTTCCCATCCCGTATCCGTACATTTATAACATCACCAATACCCCTCCCCCTCCTTCCCGTCGCAAAATCAACCACCAAATGTCCTTCATCCTCCGCCGCCTCTTCTCCTCAACCCCAAACGTAGCAAACATGGCCGTCACAAAGCAGCAGGTCCAGTCCATCATCGACGAGAACAAGGTCGTCGTCTTCTCAAAGTCCTACTGCCCCTACTGCCGCCAGACAAAGTCCACCCTCGACGAGCTCAACGCCGACTACAAGGTCGTCGAGCTGGACCTCCTCCGTATGTTTCTCTCTTTTTACCTTTCCCTCATATCTTCCCAGACACTGCGAAGACAGTCTACTAACACCACCCCAGCCGACGGAGGCGAGATCCAGGACGTCCTCGAGCAGATCTCGGGCCAGCGCACCGTCCCCAACAGCTACATCGCCCAGAAGCACGTCGGCGGCAACTCCGACATCCAGGGCCTCCTCAAGGGCAACAAGCTCGAGAACCTGCTCAAGGAGGCCAACGCTCTCAAGGCGTAAGGACTCTCTTCTCGTCCAGTCAAAAAACTTTCTTGTGCGCGAGAAGTGCGATAGAGAATGGCCAACTGACGGGCGCGCGTGGCACAAAAGGTCGTCCACGTCCAGGCTGTAGCTGAGATGCCCGAGAGTTGTGTAACAAAGCGTTGGTGAGGGGGATGAACTGTAGAGATACCAAATATGCGGAGGAACCGTCACGATAGAGGGGGGGACCTAGTGTTTCTAGACCTTCAGAGAATATCATAAACTATTGTATACACACGCATCTTGCTCCTTTGGTGACTGTACAGCTCATCTGCATCGTCTATGAGTCGGGATCTTAGTATCTTAACATTGCTTTTTACATGTTTTACACAACCTGCGCGGCGACGGTGCCGACAGGTCTCTCTACAAACTCCATGACGCCGTCAATGATGCTTGTCCGCGCCGGCTCCGAGGCCACCTTCTTGCCGGCCAGCCAGTTGAGCCACAACAACCTCGACACGCGCTCGTCCTGCACCTTGCCGCAGCTCTGGCGCCCGAAGCTCCTGCCGTCGTCGTAGATGACCTCGAGCGCGCCCTTCTCGTCGCGGCACAGCAGCAGCTCCTTGGACTTGGGCACCTTGCCGCGGCTGAACAGCCTCTTGAAGTCCCGCATCGCCTCGCCGAACGCTTCGTCGCCATATGTTTCCTTATCCGCCGCCGACCTGTGGGTAATCGCCCTCACGAAGCCATCGCGCAGATGGGGAAAATCGGTGTCGCGGACAGGCACGATGCGGAACGCGCTGCGGCACCCGACCTCCTGCAGCAGGGCCGTCCACGTCTCCTCGCCCTCCGCGGGGTCCAGCAGCTTCTCCTTCAGTGTGTCGCGCTCAGAGGGCACCAGCGTCGTCGCGATCGGGTTGATCTTCTTGGTGAGGTAGTGCTGCAGCTTCGCGACGTCCTGCGTGGCGACGTAGTACCCGACCATGTAGACCTGGATGCTCAGGAAGCTGACGGTGCGGATGCCGAGGCCGACGAGGGTGTACTCGACGCCGTCGCTGTCCTGGACGGAGGCGGCGATCGGGGCCTGCGCGGCGGCTTCCGGGTCGCGGGAGGAGGCGGAGTGCTTGGAGGAGAGCTCGATGGTGCGGGGGAAGCTGGGGACGGTCTTGTTGCCGGTGGGCACGAGCTCCTTGCCCTCGTCGTCGTGGATGACGACCTTGCGCTTGCTTCCCGCCTCGGTCGTGAAGGTCTCGCTCGGCACCGACGAGTCGAGCTGGTAGCCGGTGCGGTGGTCGGCGCTGGCGTCAGAGCTCCCGTCACCTGCGCCTGCGGTCTTGCGCTTCTTCTCTGCGGCGAGCGCCTTGCGGAGCTTGTTGGCCGTGTAGACGAAGGAGATTATACCTGCGATTGCGCCGGCGGCGAGGAAATATGTGCGGTCGCGATCGTAGCTGGTGCGGGCTTCGCTGAGCTGATTGATGTTGTACTTTTCGGTGGGCTGGTGGACGAAAGACCGCTGGCGGATGAAGGTGCGGCGGGGTGTTACTGTTCGGACGGGCTGCAGACGACCCTTGGGCAGAGCCCGCAGGACTCGTGGGCGGAACATTGGGGGTGCTTGTCGGGGAGGGTATCGTCGAGGGGGGATGGACGTGGGTGGGTGGTGGGGGGTGGGCTGACGGCAGCCTCAAGGTTCTTCGGATGGATCTGTCGACGGGAGGCTCGGGCGGGCGGGACGGCGCAGACGGGTGCTGTTAGATCGATTTCGGTGCCGACGGGGCAGGGCGACTCATGGTCCAGTCATGTGGGATCTTTGAGCGTGTTGTTCCTGCGCAGCACAGACTGGTGAGCTCGCAGCGTCGGGGAGCAGGAGGAGTAGGAGAAGGATAGAAGTCTGATTGTGACGCTTGTAATCGGCAGATGCTAGTCCAGGTCATGCAAATGGCAATTGCCAATTGGAGCTTCGGGGCCTGTCAGCCAATGGAGTGGGCCGATTGGCAGCTGCACGGAGGGGCGCGGGGCTGCCGAATGACGTCTCGGTCATCACGTGGACGGAAATCTCCGCTGGGCAATGGTCTGTGCTACGGTACGTACTTGATGCGATCTCAGATCCCTTGGACAGCCCCCAATTTAGAGCTCACCGAGGAGACCATTCAGAGGAGCCGCGACGGCTTATGAGACTGTCATCCTCAATTGCATTGTTGATTCGATGCGGTTTCTCATGGGACTAGCAGGTATGCATTCGACTGTGGTCCGTGCTTGCGGCGAAAAGCGGGAGGAGCTGCTTAACGTTGGATCCAAGGATTCGATGCCGACACCAATGCTGATGCTGCGGTCTTGACATCTGCGCCCCTCTAACGGTCTCGCTGCGTTTGATGCATTTGAAGGCTGGAACAGTTGTCCGTCATGCGTTTCTTGGTGCGATGCATGCCGAGTAGGAGGAGCGGCCTCGATAGTTGTCATCGATGCTGGAAGATAAGCTGCTTAAACCGGTTTGTGGCGAGGAGAGCACAGAGGAGCAGGCATGTCCGTGATGCTCAGGCCGGTGAGATAGAGTTACCACAGAGGATGCCGACTGGACAGGACTATTCGTAACCGTCTAAGCGCCCACGCGTGATGGCGTCCAGGATCCCTGATGCCATCACGCTGCGCCCCGAAGCCACTGTCGACTCCAGTGATGGGCGTCCAACGACTGGTCTTGCATGCTGACATCGGGCTATATACACCTTATCGATCCTGCAGTTGGCTGACCCGGCAGCGAGGTGCTTGCGTACCCAGGACGCGAATACTTAATGCTGGCGACGGCTCCTTCGCGATGCTGGCCAACCGATGCTGAGAGCTCACGATGCTGCGTCTGCTGCTGCTCGTCCCAAATGACGAACGAGGTGAGACCAGGTCATGTGGTCGTTGCCAGGTCTCAACCTTGTCATCACCCGCAGACCCTACACACGTTTAACCCCCGCGCCTGGTTGTGTGCTATTCTTAAACATAGACTTTGCTTTGCTTTTTTTCTCTTTTTGCCCAACTCAATCGGCTGGTCTGTACTGTAATCTCGTGTTGTTGAACCTCGGAAGCCCGGGAGGAGGCTCACTGACCATCTACCTACGTAAGGAGAGGTGGCAGCCTGCCCGTCAAGCTGGGAGGGCTTAAGGAAAAACACGACGTCTGCTTTAACATTCGAGCAAGGGTCACCGCCGAGGATGGAGAGGCTGCGACTCGTCGACACACCGAAGACGCGAACCGCTGTTCATAAGCTCCGACCTCCGACCTCCGACACTGAGCTGACATGGCGGGATATGCCGTCCGTCGAATCATGAATCACGGTTCGAGATGGCGTTTGATGAGTTCGCCCAGCGCTGTAGAATCGCCTGAAAGTGCCATTGGATGGGAAGAGTAGTCGAGCATGGATGACCCAGGATGAATGGATGGGATTCGGTATCAGGTGTAGGGCGAGCCATCATCGGCCGCAAATTGGCCAACCCTGGAACGATGATACGAGAGGAAAGTAAGGGAACTGCCCGAAATGCGGGTTTGGAAAAGGGGACAACGAAACAGAACTGCTGGCCCTGTCTAACCCGTCCTGGGGCGGTCCGCATAGTAGTCAGCATCCGAGGCCCTGACATCCCGTCTCGACGGTCTCGTAAGGCAGGAAGGAAATCATGAGATTGTCACCGGACTTGTCAATGGGAAGACGCCAAGAGTCCGTGCCTGTGGGCAAATGAAGGCGAGTTTGTGTGTGACTGGCCTGAAGCAGTTGACGGAGAAGCGTCCAAGCGTTTGGCAAGCAAGCACCTTCAACTCGGAGGACGGAGAGCGGGTATCAAACGCACCCTTCGTCTCCGAGGGGCGAAGCATGCCTTTTGTCTTTTTTTTCCTCATTCCCTTTGCTGATGGAAATGATTAGACGGTCCCTCGATCCGAACAAGGTTCGACTGGCCCGTATTCCGTGGGAGGACAATGTGTTGTCTCTGGGTAGACCCTGTCGTGGGTTGTAAGACACGGGCCGGAAAATGTTCTCTGCTTTCTTTTTATGAGGCCACTTGTGAGGTGGCAGGCTGGACGGATAGATCTTCAGCATCGTCATCGCTGGCCCTCAGCCGCCTCGCCTTCGAACTTGGCATCTCATCTCGATTAGAATTCACAATTCACATGCCTTGCAAAATGGAATGCTGACGTCTAATATTGGACAGCCCGTAACTTTGATGAAAGGGACTCGCGAAACATTCTAGAGAGGTGGTCGCCTTTCCCGGATGAGAGGTAGCGTCAGGTACAGCAACGCCTCGTTCTGGCGGTGGAGTTGGGCTGGAATGTCGAGGTGCAGATTGGAGGAAAGTGACGTTGTCTCTATCAGCCCGAATGAAGTATCTTTTTGGCGGCACAGTTGGCAAAAGTACATGAATGGTGCTGGAAGGAGGCTCAAGTTTCGGTTGCCGGCGGCTCTACCTTGGGCAAAGGACCCCACTGAACAGCCTCAGGTTCACAGTTCTATGATGACAACCTCCCGGTCGGTAAGGTACCTCAGGAAAGAGGGAAAAGTACCTTCCCAATGACCTCCAGCGCAGTGCATGAACATCTCAACAAGGCTGAAAACTGCCCCACGCTCTCTGCCGGGGGAATCGTCTCGTCTCTCGCTCGCCTGGTTTCGGCTCTTGTGCCTGGTCCAGTCGGGACGCTGCTCTGGCTGTTCCCTTGGATTTCGACTGAAGGAGCCTCGTCTCGTCTATGGCCTCTAACACCGTCCCTGCCTGGCTGCTGTCTGCCTTTGAGGCATGTACCTTTTCTTGTCAGGCGAGGGGAGGTACCTGCACATTTGCAGTGGTCACAGTGGTGGTGCTGGTAAGAGGATGCCTGCTTCTCCCTGTCATTGGTGCAGAGCGAGTGCCTGGAGGAAGGTACTTGCTTAAGCGCCGTCTTTGAATCGGGAAGCAGCGAGCACAGGTACTTTTCCTCCCAAAACATATGGAGTGGTACTTTCTCCCTCCTCCTCCCGGGCATGTACTTCGTCATTTTCGACTCCCAGCACTACGCAGTCAAGTGCCCTCCTCCACCCCTCGTCTGTACTTGTACCACCCTCGAATACTCCCACGACAGCGAATCGACGGTACCTCGACATCCATCGCAATCCAAACAGCAAAAAAGATCCCCATTATCGTTGCATTGCCAGCATTGCGCCTGCCCTCGTCTGCTTTACGTCGTCGCGACTGCTGCTCTTCCGTCGAGCTTGTTTGCTCGGACTCCCGTCTGCAGTCTGAAGATCAATATCGCGAAGCCGCGAAGAGCAAAAAGCACCGGCAGCGGGAGGTTGGTCACGCGACGACCCTTTATTACCTATTACCCTCCTCGATACCTGCGCCCAAGTACTACTGTACCGGCCAGTCATTCAGCGACTACCTACTGCCTACCTACCCACCTATTTACGGCACGCCCTACGTCGAGTCACAGGAGCTGCCTCCTCACGTTGCCCAAAAGGTACCTGATCGATTCCCAACTCCGCCTTTGGCTGTTGTTGCTGTTGCTGCTGCTGCTGCTGCTATTGCTGGCTTCGTCTCCCCCTCGACTTGCCATCTCAAAGACTGACTGCGGGAAACAAACAGCTTCTTGTCAAAGGGCCAAGCAGTCAACAAGCAACGACGACCCCAAATCTCCAACTCTCCACGAACCCGCGACAGCCCGAGTCTCCCTCCAGACGCCGCCTGCCTTTGAATCAAGGCCCCGTCGAGTTCCAGCGCAAGCCCAGGGGTGTGTCGGGGTGTCACCTCCTGCCCTCGCTCTCTCCACCGCACCGGCACCAGGCATTGCAGGCCCCCAACCTAACTGCCTTAGCCTCTCTCGCCCCGCCCTCCGTCGTTCACCGTCGTGTCGAATCGTCCATCGCCCTGGAGAGCCTCGACTGCCAACCATCTGCTGGAGGGATCACTGCTGCCGCCCGCTGTTGGCTCCCTGATGCTACTTCGTCACCCAGCGTTGCCGCCGCTGTTGTTTCTATCGTCGTCCACCACCTCAACGACATCTTCCTCTCCGGCCTCTCCTCTCTGTCGACCTTGTCTTGCTCTGCTCTTGTCCCTGACTCTGTTGTCCGCCTCTGCCACCGCCCAAAGACACGCCTCCGACATTGAGTTCAGCGCCCGTCCACAACCTCCACATCCACGTTGGGCAACACAGAGACCAGATTACCTACCTTTTCGTCTCCTCTCTGAACCCACCCGTGTCTCTCCCTGACGTACGTCGACCCCAACCCGCCTCGCCTCGTCTCCTCCGTCTCGTCACAATTGGCGCTACATCCGTCTCACACAACAAAAAACCATACATTTGCCCTGGTTGCCCTCAGCCCGGCACAGCGCTGCAGCACCAAGCAAGCACAGGTACCTCCAACCCCCGTCTTGCTGCTCGTCATCCGCACCAAGAGGTCAAGGTACCTAACCCAACCAACCCGGCCCAGCAGACTACTCCTCCTCCTGCTGCTCCTCATCCCCCGTCCGTCCCTCACCGTCCGGAGCCTCTCCATTACCATTTTCCGTGGGTCAGGCGTCAGCGTCAGCGTCCACCATCGACCTCGTGGGACTGGTCCGCCTTTGCTACTCAAACGACCTTTTTGGTGACAAATCCTACGATTCCGCGACAAATCGACGACAAACATCACTCACTCCGGCCCCGTCATCCACGCGCTCGTCGACGACCATTATCTCATCGGGGGCTCGACTCCCCGACCTGCCCAAAGCCCGAAAACCCCGCGACTCCCTCGATCGGCCGACCGAACCTTTGCTCGCTCGTCCTTACCCGCCGTCGCCTTCGTCTTTGCCGCCCAGTTCTCCCACGATGAGGCCCGCAGCCCCCTCAATAGAAATCATGGCTGCCCAGTCGGTCACCCCGGACTCCCGCTCCTCCTCGTCCACAAACTCCCCCGCCCCTGCCGACAATGAGGAGTCGGATTTCTTCATCGCCGGAAACGACTCGCAATCGTCACTCGGCGTGCCCAACATCGAAGACATGCAGGTTAACGACGACCCGTGTCAGCCCGCCGTCAACCGGTTGCCCAGCGAGATCCTCATCTCCATCTTCGCCAAGCTCAACGGTCCCAGCGATCTCTTCCACTGCATGCTGACGTGCAAGCGATGGGCAAAGAACTCTGTCGATTTACTGTGGCATCGCCCGGCCTGCACAAACTGGAAGAACCACATGTCTATCTGCAACACGCTTGGAATGACTACGCCCTTCTTCGCCTATCGCGACTTTATCAAGCGCCTCAACTTGGCCGCGAGCCCGCTCGCAGACAGGATTAACGATGGAAGCGTCATCCCTTTGTCTGTCTGCAAACGCGTCGAGCGACTCACGCTCACCAACTGCAGACAGTTGACTGACAACGGCTTGACTCAGCTGGTGCAAGGCAGCGCGTCGTTGCTCGCTCTCGATATTTCCGGGGACAGAAACATTTCTGATGTCTCCATCAGAGCCATCGCAGATAACTGCCGTAGGTTGCAGGGACTGAATATTTCCGGTTGCACCCAGATCACGAATGACAGCATGATCGTCCTGGCCGAAAGTTGCAAGTTCATCAAGAGGGTACGTTCACCTCCACCTTGACTCACCAAAGCCTGACCCGGCTCTCGCCTGGTCCACCGCCTCGCATTTTGGGACTTTTGCTGACACGACTCTCGCTCCAGCTGAAACTCAACGAATGCGCCCAGCTACAGGACGTTGCGATTATGGCATTTGCGGAACACTGCAAGAACATTCTCGAGATCGACCTCCACCAGTGCTCACAGATCGGAAATGACCCCATCACCGCCCTCATCGCGAACGGGCAGTCCCTCCGCGAACTCCGCCTCGCCGGCTGCGAGCTCATCGACGACAGTGCATTCCTCTCCCTGCCGCAGAACAAGACTTATGACCACCTCCGCATTTTGGACTTAACCTCATGCTCAAGACTTACCGACCAGTCTGTGCAGAAGATTATCGAGGCCGCCCCTCGGTTGCGCAACCTGGTGCTCGCAAAGTGCCGTAATATCACCGATGTCGCCGTTAACGCCATTGCGAAGCTCGGCAAAAACCTGCACTACTTGCACCTGGGTCACTGCGGCCATATCACAGACGAAGCCGTAAAGCGTCTCGTCCTGGCATGCAATCGTATACGGTACATTGATCTTGGATGCTGTACACTTTTGACAGATGACTCGGTGATGCGCTTGGCCCAGCTGCCCAAGCTCAAGAGAATCGGTCTCGTCAAATGCAGCAACATCACTGACGAGTCTGTGTTCGCCCTCGCTCGCGCAAACCACCGGCCTCGGGCACGTAGGGATGCCAACGGCAACATTGATGAGTACTATGCCAGTAGCTTAGAGCGCGTCCATCTGAGTTACTGCACAAACCTCACGTTAAAGGTCAGCAACCCTAAGTTTCCAAGGTTTTACTTGACTAACAAACAACAGAGCATTATCAAGCTGCTCAACTACTGCCCGCGCCTCACGCATCTCAGTCTGACAGGAGTTACTGCCTTCCTCAGGGAAGAGTTTGCAGAGTTTTGCAGACCTCCACCACCTGGTACGCTTCGCTGATGCCGACAGACGGAATATTTGCTAACTGTATTAGAATTCACCGACCACCAGCGCGGCGTCTTCTGCGTGTTCTCCGGCAACGGCGTGCAAAAGTTGCGTGAATACCTCAACACCTCGGCAGAGTACGAGGGCTTGCGCGATTCTCCTGGCCCGCGATTCTCCAACGGCTTCTTGGTCCGCCGTAACATCGGTGCCCATGCTTCCACTGCTGCAAATGCAGGAACGGTGAACGGTGACGCCGAAGGAGATGATGGCGAGGCCGCGGAAGACGACGAGTTCGAGGGTCTCGACGGTAGCGAAATGGCTGTTGATGGACAGCCACTGCTTGCACAGAATCTCGTCAACGGTGACGCAGAACAGAACGGCCAGGCTCCGCCGCCCCCGCCAACCCATGTGCCCCCAACTGGAGCAGTGCCAATGTTTGCTCAACCACTTGGCCAGGCCCCGTTGTTGTTCAGCCCTACCAGTCCTAGCTTCCCCCAGTCGGCTCGTTCGCCGACAACAGCGGGTCCCGCGAATCATCCACCACCGTTGGTCGTATCTAGTCACTACTCGCCGACGTCTCCAACAGCGACGGCAGGACCCAGCTTATCAACCGCCACTGCCGTCTCGCCCCAGGGAACGAACCTAGGTTTCCCCGCGTACACCAACAGACGGCCGGCGCCGCTCGGTGCCAGCACTGCGTCAATGGAGGCATCGATGTTGAGCCCCGCATCGCATCGCAGCCGTCCGGCGAGTGTCATTTCCATGGAAGCGTCAATGCTTGGACCTGCAGATCCAGACATGGCGGAACCAACCACACCGAGCGCGGTGCAGCATTCTTAAAGCGTCATTGACGAATATGGACTTGGACGAAGCCAGCTCGAGTTCGCAGGGCAGAGGTTTTGACATGTACGGCATGAGATACGCAACGGCAATTATACCCAGGAGCGCGCGGAAAACACGGAACACACACTACTAGACTGGCACAAGGGACGTGTCAATTAGCCTTTTGACCCTTGGTTGGGCTTTTGTTTTGGTCCTTGTAGCACTTTTTTGGCATTTCTTGGAGGAGAGAGGTTTGGGGCTGCATCTCTTCCCCGAGGCGTTGACTGGTGTCTTCCTTCAGGGTTAACCCCCCTTGGTTCTTTCGGTTCTCTTACACAAATTTTCATCATGCGGTTTTTTGACCCTCAGTGGTGTCAGTAGTCAGTCACACGGAGGCGGTAGCAGGGGGTTAGACATGGGGCCTCGGTTTTGTTTTCTAGCGCTTCCAGCCTTCCAAGTTTGGTATCACAAGGGAGTGACGAGGAGCAGAAGTATGGCGATGGGGGGCGAAATCAAGCATTGACGAATAACAATGAATACGTTACTTTGGGCCAGAAACGATTTTCGGCGACATCATGGTATGACAGCCCGAGGTTATGATCATCGAGAATGTAGTAGGGTGGTTCAGACCGCAAGTCTCCTTGTAGGCCTTTTATTTAGGGGTATTTTATCATCTACATTACTCCCAATGCTGTCCCCCACTTGCCAGTGATTGACTGACTACATACGGCCATACCCATTGGAGACGTACTCTCCATCTGAATGCGCTGTCCTCTCGCTGACCTTCAACCGTGCGAAGTAATAGTCTATAGTAACAGATGTTGAAATCGGCGCTCCCAACGTGTCGCCTACCAAAAGCCCATGATGGCTGGGTTCTGATTCTGGGCCTTCAGTTCCTCGCACTTCTGCGTCACGAACCAGTGCACCAGGTCTCGGGCCGCCAGGGCATCCTCCAGGCTGTCGTGGCCCATCTTGCCAACCTGGATTTGCCGACCCAGAAGGTCTTGGGTCAGGTTCTTGAGCGAGAGGCCGCTGCCCTTTTGCTTTTTCGCCTTGTCCTCCTTGCCCTTCTGCTTGCCTCTCGAGTTTTCATTCTCTGAGTCAAAAGAGATGAGATCTTCGTCAGGTACCTCCTTCTCTTGGATGTTCTTAGCTTCCTCGAGAGCCAGGGCCTTTTTTCTCTCCTCTTCCTCTTCCTCCTCTCGCTTCTCCTTCTCGGCCTTGGCTGCCGTAGCGAGCAGCATCGAGTCGACGACGAGGGGATGAATCCAGCGCAGCGAGGTAAGATCGTTGTTCACGCCGTGTCCGACGACTATCGTCTCAGGGCCGACCCAGCGCCAAACCTCTTGCCGCGCCGCGGCCACGCCTCCAGTGATACACTTGCCCTTCCGCCGGGCCTCGTCCATGGCCTGGCGGGAAACGCCAGAGTAGCGAGTGTTGAAGTGCGACATGCCAACTGCAGGGAAAACAAGGCTGTCCAGGAGAATCTCGGCGGTGAAGTGGTCAACGAGGGTCAGGCGAATGAGCTCGGATTCTCCATCAAATGCGACGCCCATCTCGCAGTCTATAGCTACCGCGCGGCGCGACTGACGTGGGCCGGAGGGCGTGTAGGCGTCCGTCAAAGAGAGGGAGATGAGTGGATCCGGGTTGAGGTCGACGAGGGTTGACGGAGGTGTCCGATGGTATTGGTGACGGTCGAAGAGCTCTTTCTGATCGTACGCCCGGGTGAGATGCTCCGGGGCAAAGGTGCAGCCGGGGGTAGAGGCGAAGGTCCGGCAGCAATTCCAGTGCTTTGCGGTTAGATTAGGGGGCAAAGTGCAGGCGGAACTGGGGAATTACCATGTTGAACACGCGGCCAGTGTGATATCGGCACTTCAGAACAGGTTTCTTCTTGTCCTTGTCGTCCTTGCCGTCGTCCCTGTCGTCCCCGTCCTTCTTGGCGTCTCCCTGGATGTCGTCCAAGTCGACGATGGGAATGGACCTAGGCTTGGGCTTGTACGCTGCGCTATGCTGACGAGGATTTCTATTCCCCTTCTTTCCATCTTGGGCGTCCCCCTTGTACTTGTTTCCCCCCTTATTACCTGGAAAATATTAGCTACCGTGCTACGACGAGACGTTAGGGCAGAGGTGACTCACAACGTGCATTACATCGTCGGCAGCGCTTCTTGCCCTCGACGTCTGACAGAGACAGCTGAGCGATGATGAAACCACTTTTGACAAGAAGGTCTTTGTGGTGCGTCATAGACCGCAGCTGCTGGACGTACTCTGGGGTTGGTTCGATGGCTGCCGAGGGAGGGCCGTAGGGATTCCGGGCAGGAGCCTGAGCAGCGACTCGCGTCGACACCTGGGGTACGAAGAAGGACATTTTGAGGTATGGCAGTGGTCTGAGTCTGAATGAGTGCGCGCAAGGTAGGCAGAAGATATGTAGTGAAGGTGTGAGTGAGGTCCTTGAATATGAAGTCGGAGTTTGTGAATTGCGAAAAGAGGGTTATTTTTCAAGATGCAGGCGGAAAGATGCAAGTTGCCGTGGTGGTAGGCAGCGAAGGTTTGCCACGATGTGAAGGAAGTCGCGAAAAGGTGAAGTGAGGTGAGGTGAGGTAGGTGTAGCGGTGGACGACGGCAGGTGGGTTCCTGCGTGCGCCTGCGTTTGTCTCAAATGGGCTGTCGCGTCTCTCGACCGTTTGCTCTTACCCGTTCCGTCGACAGTCGCCTCAATTGAGTGAGGAAGGTGTGCCTGCCTGTCGTCTTCCCTTCCTATTTCCCAATTACTCTCATGCAGGGTTCTTGGCAGCGTTGTGGGAAGGCGCAATCCGGCGAGGCGCATCCAGGAAAAGGAAGAACAGAAGGACCCACCCACCTCGGTTGATGTTTTTTTGACGCCGGAAGTCGCGATGGGCCTCCCGTCACTGCCCCGGCCTCCGATCCGGCCAGCTCAGCCACGGGCCAACAGGTGCATTCAGAATGACTTGGTTAGGCATACTTTAGAAATCTGGTCTTTGATGCATGTGGAGGCAATCAAGTGTAAATACTGGCGCGGCTGCAGTGGTCCTCGGACAGGAAGCCGCTTAGACCTATGCCAAATCGGTTAATTGAGAGGCCCACGCAAGCCCGGCCGGGCGTTCATATCAATCAATTTCAATTCATATTGAGTAATGTCGGTTTCTACGATGACCTTAAGTGTGGATTCTGCACAAGCCGGGGCGGGCACGAAGCGCAGTGTGGTGGTCTGACTCTTGGCCTCGATGGCGACTGCCAGTGACAGCGTGACTCCATGAGTTCTCGTCACGTCTGGGTTAGCATAGTGTCCTTGGAGGTTGATTAAAGGGAAATGAGACAGACCTGCCTTTTGTTGGGAGTTCGACTGTCACTCGTGAAGTATTGGTCTAAACTTAATAGGAAATATGAGCTCTCCGTCGACCTCGACGGTTATGAATTAGAACATTGAAATAAAGAAAGGATAAATTCGGACAAAGCCGGCAATTGCTACTGCATGGCCAAACTCGTCATAAACCAGCTTTACTAACACTCAAGATCACTCTTGAATACTTTAAATATCTACAGACCCTTCTAGACACTTTATAGAGTTGGAGTCAATCTCCAGAGGCCCCTCCGGAAGCCCGGCGCACGGCCGACGTCACATCACTTCGAGACCTAGCATGCTTTTGTAAGACACTCAGTTTGTACAGATGGAAGGTTATTGAAATAAACCGTTGAGGCACCTGTGCTAGGTAGGTAGCTTCGTTGGGTGTTGTGGCAATTATCATCACAGCTGGTTGGGGCTAGCAAGGTGTTGGGCCTTTGCCAATTGTAGTTAAAGACAGTAAGCACTGATCCTGTATGGAATAGTTCATAAAAGTAGAGCAATCATTATAATGATGCTTTTATTGATTTGAAGAAGGGCTTTTCTCTTACAAGAACGAGACGAAGTCCTTCGTGATGATCTCGGTGAAGACCGACCTCACCGAAAGAAGCTCACCGAGCTCCGGCGCACGGATCTCCGTCACCATCAAAACCCTGGCACGTGATGTGAATGCGTCGATTTTATGGGTCTAATTCTCCCACAGAGCATCGCGTCGTGCGGTTGTGATGCACGTTTGCCGCGTCTCGATTCATGTCACAGCATTCGATCAACGAGGTTGACAACGGAACGAATATGTTGTGTATTGCTTTGAGACATATGGAAACTAATTTAAAGCAGCTTGTGCCATCATCTTCGGTAATTCCTAGCAAGCCTCCACTCGTCAACATGCCGGGACGTGTCGCAACTCAGTAGGTACATCGACCGCAGTATGAGCAGTCCTGCGAACAAGCAGTGAAATCATCGCCGATATCTTCATCATCGCTCCAAGTCAGGTCGCCTCCAGCTACTTCATCCTCATCATCGTCCTCGCTACTCACCACAGACTGTCCCAGCCATGATGCCCATTTCACCGACACGTCTTCCGAGAACGCCGGAGTCACACCCAAAGTCTGGACTCGGATCTCGAGTCTATCAAGAAGTTGCCGGCTGATCTCCAGCTTTCCGCCTGGCTGGGCCCGGGCCACGCCGATGATGCGATGCAGCAGCGCGGCCAACTGCGAGAGCTTTCGGTTCATCTCCCTCTCCCAGTCGCGGATCTTCTCCGACACGTCCATGACTTCGATGTCATTGAATTTGTCACGATCATGGTATGCTAGTACGAAGTTGGGTATCTGTGCAACCCACATGCGAGGAAGCTCCTCGCCCAGGAAGTCCTGGCCTCTGCGCATATTAGAACGAGTCTTGAGATCGAACACCGCCCCCTGAGGCACGTCGAATCCACCTGGCTGTATATGCAGCTCAGACGAAGGGACAGGGCCCACGGAGGCTACCCCATTACCCTCGAAGCTGGCGATGAGTTCTTCGAGAGTGCTCCCACGCCCCTTTCCTGGAAGCTTTGGCTTGCTTGACGAAGTCAACTTGTCTCTGAGATAGCCATCGCCCTCGTGTCGGACAATGCACCTAAGACCGCCAAAGGTGTATTGCAGGATTCTCTGATGAGATGCTGAGCCCCTGACGTCGGCGTC
The DNA here is from genome assembly GCA_025328625.1 of Colletotrichum sp. SAR11_240. Classification (NCBI taxonomy): domain Eukaryota; kingdom Fungi; phylum Ascomycota; class Sordariomycetes; order Glomerellales; family Glomerellaceae; genus Colletotrichum; species Colletotrichum sp. SAR11_240. The sequence goes on along the minus strand of JAKMXA010000070.1, from coordinate 103,815 downwards.
CCAGGTTGTGTAGGCCTCTGGAAAAGTGTGGCCGTAGCCTCGGACATTCGGTATCGTCTCCTTGGGCGAGTTCTCTCTGCGGATCAGGTGTACGGTGTTGCCAACTACCTCGACGAGCATTCGAAATGGCTTTTCGTCGCCCCGAACGAAACGAAGAAGATTTCCAAGCGTACTCCCGCACGCAACGATGTCTACCCCTCCTCCGAGAGGCTCCGGGTGCGTTGCAAAGACGGCTTGAACCATGGGCTCCATCGGGTGGGCGGGAAACCGCGCAGCGTTCTTGTCGCGGTAGTAAACACCATCGTCCTCCCGCAATTTGACAGGCACTGCGAGCGGTGTCCACGTGGGCGGTGCACCTTGTCCGATCAGCAGGAGTAGTTGACAAACTGCTTGGAAACATACCAGGAACAAGGATACTTGGTGTCGCTCGGTCAAGCCAGTTGTATGAGGCGAGGAGACTGCACTCAGTCACCCGAGCGGATGATGCAAATGTCGTTGCAGGCATTGAAAGCTCAGCAATGGTAATCGACTGAATGATGGCCCCGAAGGGTGGGGCTGGTGATGATTCCTCGAGCCCAGGCTGACGCCGGCGATAGTTTCGTTGGTATGCGGTTTGATACATGCTGGTCCTAATCATTCTGGAGTTCTCGTCGCTTGCAGATGTTTTCTCGAATTGAGACTGATCAGTGATCGCGTCTTGGGCTGGAGTATGGCGCATACCGGACTCTCCTTATGAAGCGCTGCCCACCCTGCAGTCTGCCTTGGGTGTGCATAATGGGCCACTCAGAGGCTGTGATGCTGGAGGCCGACCAAAACCCCAACCGCGCCACCAACCGCCGTCCAGATTGGCCTTCGATGGATTTCGGTTGGTCCCTTCTTCTACTTTCTCGCGTCATCTCATTATCTTTCCAACAAAGCTGTTGGAAGCCGAAGCCTAACCTTGTCTTGCCGGCCTGATGCTTCACATGTGATAAGTACAGGCAACCCCTCGTGAAATCTACACTTCTCATCTCGTCACTGGTATATCGCTGCCGATTTCTGTTCCCAGACTAGAAAGTTACTCGGAAAGATCTTCTACAGAAAGGAAGATCTAGACACAAATCCACATAGCTATTGCTTCGTACAAGCTAGTACTCCAGTCCCCGGACCTCTCTCGCTACTGGAACAAACCCGCTCAGCATGACTGCCACACAAGTCCCTCAGACCGACCCGCGTCGCGCTACTCGTCTCTTGAAAGTCTTCAGAGATGTCACCAAAGGAGGACGCACCCTCACGACGGCCGCTGATGCCCGTCTCTTCCTCGAAGCGATTCGGATGAACGAGTCCTCGGCCGCATGCTTGGAGATCATCACAGCCAGCAATGCCGCTCAGAACGCTCTTCGTCACAGCCTTCGAATCGACTCCTCGGTCTCTTTCATCCGCTCGCATGTGCTCACTTTCGTCGCTTATCTGAGCGAACCCGCCGTCAAGATGGCCTACAACGGCCAGCTGCTCCATCAGGTTCTCCAGCTCATCATTCAACCTCCCGTCCTCTGGGGCAATCTCGTCAAGGCCTACGAGCAAGCTCACTTCAATGAGGATGATCTTCGTGAGTTTGCATGGCTGTGCTTCGAGCTTGCAAGCATCCAAGGCAAGGACCATGATAGCATCATCGGCGACATATCGTCTGCGCTGGACCAGAAGCCATTCAAGCAAGCTCAGGATCATCGGACCCGCGACCTGACTTATAGGATCAAGAAGGTCCTCGCCCTGAGATCTTCTGCCAACCCCGGAGATAGCCTTGAAACTGCTGGTGGCCGTCACGATAACGACTTTGCCAACTTCCGAGAGATCTCAATCTTCCCCACTAGCGACGAATTCTACTCCAGCGAAATCCCATTCTATAGACGGGCATCTGAACTTGCCGCCATCGGGGCTGCTGACCGACCGCGACTCCATCTCGACAACCAGTTCCGTCTCTTGAGAGAGGACATGCTTGGCGAACTCCGCGATGACCTGAAGGTGGCCATCGGAAGGAAGAGAGGAAAGAAGAGTCCTCAGATCCTCAGCGGACTTGTCCCGTTCGGTATTGATACTGGAGATGAAAAACGAGGACGCTCAACCGCCTTGCTTCTCCATTGTTATTCCGGATTGGAAATATTGCGTCCTCTTTCTCTCGCCAAGCGCAAGAAGTTCCTGGAAGACAACAAAGGGTTCCTTCGTCACCAATCTTTCGGCGCTCTTTGCGGCGACAACAACATCGTCGCCTTTGCCTTCCTGGTCAGGGATGTTGACCAGCTGGTGAAAGGACCGCCTGCAATTGCTTTGCAGTTTACTAGCAGCGAGGCCCTCGCTAGAGCCCTGAACGCTCTCCAGTCACCCAAGGACCTCCGGTTCGTGCTAGTGGACACCCCCGTCTTCGCCTATCAACCAGTCCTCGAATGCTTGCAGGATATTACTGAGATGCCTATGGAGGGGGGCCTTCTCCACCTACAAGACGATGATGAGGATAGCCGGCCCAAGCCTCTCGAGCTCTCGCCGAGAGCGCAGGCTCATGTGAAAATCTTGGAGAAGATGATGGAGCGAGGCTCATCAGTGAAGGGTCTCGCCATAGGCGGCAAAAACTTCCGGCTCGATGATTCCCAGACCAAGTCTGTGCTGCATGCGCTTCAGAGCCCAATCGCCCTCATTCAAGGCCCGCCTGGTATGTATTTCACCTTCTAGGCTGCCGTGCCTACACTACCTATATCGGAGAGAAATTGTGACTGACAAATCAAACCACATAGGTACTGGGAAATCCTTTGTTGGCGCATTGGCAGCAAGGATTCTTCGAGACAACAGCAAGCGTATCCTGGTTCTCAGCTACACCAACCACGCCCTCGACCAATTCCTCGAAGACTTGATGAACATCGGTATCCCGTCTGGTGACATAGTGCGCCTCGGCTCCAAGTACACTGAAAAGACGGAGAAGCTGCTACTTGACAAGCAACTAAGAAGCAGCTCCTTCAAGAAGACTCGGGAGGCATGGATGATGATCGACGCGGCGAAGTCCGATTTGGCCGACATACGGGAGGAACTCCAGAATGCTTTCAATGCCCTTGCCAAGGGCAAGGTCAGCTATGTCGACCTGTTGGATGCCCTCGAATTTTCGGACGACGACCAAAACTTTTACGATGCGTTCGCTCTCCCAGAGCAAGAGGATGGCTTTCAACTTGCAGGGGGCTCACGAAGGGTCATGTCAGCCGACTATCTGATAGAACGATGGGCACAAGGCAAAGATGCCGGCGAGCTGAGGAAGACAATTTCACAGGGCAGCAAACACATTTGGCAGCTGCCCATCGCGCAAAGACATCAACAAGTCGACAATTGGGTCCGGCGCCTACGGGCAGAACAAATCGAGACAGTCTGGCGCCTCGCGGAGCGTTTCAACCAAAGCCAAAGCCAGCTCGAGACGCTTTTCAATGAGTCGAAATGCAGTCTGGTGCAGGACAAAAGCGTCCTGGGTTGCACGACGACTGCGGCTGCCAAATACAAATCCCTCATCAAGGCCGCCAGACCCGATGTTGTTCTCGTCGAGGAGGCTGGTGAGATCCTGGAGGCCCACGTGCTTACTGCCCTGCATCCAGCAACGAGTCAACTGATCCTGATTGGGGATCACAAGCAACTGCGACCGAAGATCAACAACTACACTCTCAGCGTGGAGAAAGGGGAGGGCTTTGATCTTAACCGGTCGCTCTTCGAGCGTTTGATACTCCAAGGCCATGAGCATGTGACTCTCCAGAAACAACATCGCATGCACCCAGAAATCTCACATCTCGTCAGGCAGATGACCTACCCTAAACTCCAGGACGACGAGAAAACCTTTCAACGAGCGGAGCCCAGAGGACTGCAGGGCAGAGTCAGCTTCATCAACCACAGCCATCCCGAAGACTCTGCGGACGAGATCGCTGATCGTCGCGACTCTGGTTTCACGGCAAGCAAGAAGAACCAATTCGAAGCTCAAATGGTACTAAGATTGGTGAGGTATCTGGCACAGCAAGAGTACAAAACCAACAACATTGTCGTTCTCACCCCTTACCTTGGGCAGCTTCGTCTTCTCAGGGACATGCTGAGCGAAGAAAATGACCCAATCCTTAACGATATGGACTCTTATGAGCTCGTCCGCGCAGGACTGCTGACTGCAGCTGCTGCCAAGGTCAAGTCAGGCTCTGGCCGCATCAAGCTTTCGACCATAGGTATGTAAGACAGCCTGCTTGCATTTGCTTCGCTAACGATCGCAGACAACTACCAAGGCGAGGAAAGCGACATTGTCATCGCCTCCATGACTCGCAGCAATAACAATGGGGATATTGGGTTCATGAAAGCGCCTGAACGGTTGAACGTCCTCTGTTCCCGCGCCAGAGAGTGTCTGATCATGATCGGAAACATGGAAACATTCATGAAGTCATCTCAGGGTAAGCAGGTCTGGGTACCGTTCTTTGCGTTGTTGAAGGAGAAAGAGTACTTGCACGATGGCGTCCTTGTCCGTTGCAAGCAGCATCCCGATAAGACAGCGCTTCTGGAAACCCCCAAGGACTTCGACATCAAGTGCCCCGACGGTGGTTGCGACGCAATGTGGTAAGTTAAGGTCTTTATGGCATCGAATGCTGCTGCTCTACCTCTGTCACTTTCCTCCCAGCTGACTCAACCTGATCAGCAACGCTCCATTGTCCTGTGGTAAACATCATTGCCAGAGACGATGCCATCCCATTTCGAATCACAGCAAGGTTACATGTCATGAGCGCATCAAGAAGACGTGTGATCGCGGACACAAGTACAGCGTGCCCTGCACTGATGAGAAAGCTGGCTGTGGGGCTTGCCTGAGAGAGGATGAAGACACCCGCAGGAGGATACAGAGGGATCTGCGAATGGAGGAGGAAAGAATGCTGGCGCAAAAGCGATACGCCCAAGAACTTCAGCAGGTGAAGGACGAGCTTGACCACGAGAAACGAAGGCTCAAGTACGCTCAAGAGGATGAGGACCACAAGATCGCCATGGAAAAAGCTCGTGGCGATGTAGAAGCCCTGAAGCAAACGAGGGCCCGTACAGAGGCGATGAAGACAGCTGCTGAGGCCGCCAAAAAGGTTCCAGGCGCGTTCCCCGAGACCGAAACATCGTGGTCGCCACCGCCTGCTCCAGGTAGCGCAAGGGAGGAGTGGGACATCTTGAAGAAACAGAATGGAGAAAGTAGCGCCGCGCTGGATGATGTGATGGACTTGATTGGCTTGGAAAGCGTCAAGGAACAATTCTTGTCTATCAAGAACAAGGTCGACACATCTGTGCTGCAGAATATTTCCTTGTCCAAGGAGAGGTTTGGCTGCACTTTGTTGGGCAACCCGGGCACTGGTATGGCTGGACTCCCTCATAACACAGGTGTTTACTAATGTTTCGTGTCCAGGAAAGACAACCGTTGCACGAATCTATGGAAAGTTCCTCACATCCGTTGGGGTCATCGCCGGCAGTTCGTTCAATGAAACTACGGGTTCAAAGCTTGCGAACATGGGCGTTGGTGGCTGCCAGAAGATGGTTGAAAAGATCCTCGAGGACGGCGGCGGTGTAATCTTCATTGACGAAGCCTACCAGCTCTCATCTGGTAACAGCCACGGTGGAAAGGCAGTGCTCGACTTCTTACTCGCCGAGGTTGAAAATCTTACAGGGAGGATCGTCTTTATATTGGCCGGTTACAACAAGCAGATGGAGACTTTTTTCGCCCACAATCCTGGCTTCCCGAGTCGCTTCCCGATACAGATGAAGTTCGATGACTACAATGACGACGAGCTTCTCCAAATCCTGCAACGGCAAGTCAGGCGGAAGTATGAGGGCCAGATGAAATGGGAGGATGACCTTTATCTTCGAATCGTCGCCCGCAGACTCGGCCGTGGACGAGGTAAAGAAGGATTCGGCAATGCCAGAGCGGTCGAAAACCTTCTGAATGTCATATCTGGCAGGCAGGCCAACAGGATCCGCAGAGAGCGCAAGAAGGGAAAGAAGCCGGACCATTGGTTGTTCACGAAAGAGGATATGATCGGCCCAGAGCCCTCTAGTGCTCTCGGAAAGTGCCCGGCATGGATAAAGTTGCAGAAGCTCATTGGACTTTCATCGGTAAAGGCGTCCGTCAAGGCATTGGTTGACAGTATTCAAACCAACTATCGTCGGGAGCTTGCAGAGGAACCCGTCATCGAGTATTCCCTCAACAAGGTCTTTCTCGGCTCGCCTGGTACCGGAAAGACCACAGTCGCGAAGCTCTACGGACAAATACTCGTTGATCTGGGCCTCTTGTCCAGTGACGAAGGTGAGGTTGCGACCAAATTTATGTTGGCTTTTCTAATATTTGCTAGTAATTGTTAAAAACCCTGCCGACTTCACGGGCGCTGTTCTGGGAGGGTCCGAGGCCCAGACCAAAGGCATTCTCGCCGCCACCGTCGGAAAAGTGTTGGTCATCGACGAGGCGTATGGCTTGTATGGAGGCGGTGGTGCTTCTGGCGGAAACACTTCAGACCCTTACAAGACTGCAGTCGTTGACACTATCGTTGCTGAAATCCAGAGCGTTCCAGGAGAAGATCGTTGCGTCCTCCTGCTCGGCTACAGAGACCAGATGGAGGAGATGTTTCAAAACGTCAACCCAGGCCTCAGCAGGCGCTTCCCCATATCATCTGCATTTAACTTTGAAGATTTCAGTGGCCCTGAGATGCGGCAAATTTTGGACTTGAAGCTCAAGGATCAGGCATTCACGGCAACAGATCAGGCGAAGCGAGTGGCGATGGAGTTGCTGGACCGCGCGCGCAATCGCCCTAACTTTGGCAATGCTGGTGAGATCGATATCGTTTTAGACCAGGCAAAGATTCGCCATCAACAGCGCCTATCCTCCAACCCGACGGCCCATGTCTCAACCCTTGAACCGTTCGACTTCGACGAGAACTATGACAGAGCAGAGAGAACGGACACCAATGTAGCTAAGCTATTCGAAGGCACCGTCGGCTGCGAAGCGATTGTGGAAAAGCTGCAAGGCTTCCAAGAAAATGTCCGCGCGATGAAAGAGCTCGGCATGGATCCCAAGGAGAACATTCCCTTCAACTTCCTCTTCCGTGGACCGCCCGGAACCGGAAAGACGACGACTGCAAGGAAGATGGGCAAGGTGTTCTATGACATGGGGTTTCTGGAGAACGCGAAAGTCATCGAATGCTCGGCAACAGATCTCATTGGATCGTATGTTGGACAGACCGGCCCCAAAGTACAGCAGCTGCTTGACAAGGCGCTTGGCCGCGTCTTATTTGTTGATGAAGCATACCGTCTTGCGGAGGGCGGCTTCGCCAAGGAGGCTGTCGATGAGCTCGTTGATTGCGTGACGAAAGACAAGTACAAGGGCAAGTTGATCATAATTCTTGCAGGTTACGACAATGATATCAACAGGCTACTGTCGATCAACCCAGGCATGTCCAGCAGGTTTCCGGAGGCTATTCAATTTCATCCCCTCGGGCCGGGACAATGTTACGACCTCTTGCTCCAGCTGCTGCTAAGACAGAAGCGTGAATATGAGGCAGCGAAATCGACGACAAAGGTTGTGGTAGACTGCCTGCACCAATCTAGCGACGATTTCAAAGAGGACGTCCTCATGTACTTCAGCGACCTTTCCAGATTGTCCAGCTGGGCCAGTGCTCGAGACGTGGAGTTTGTCAAGAAATCCATCTTCAACGAGGCCATGAAGTTGCGACAGGGCACCACGATCGAGCTTACGGAAGAAATAGTCACGGCGGAGTTGCAGAAAATGTTGGACGAGCGCGAGAGCCGCGAACAACACGCGGGAACATCTGGAAACATCCCGCAATTGCCAACCCTTCAGATGCGGCCTCCATCCGAAGCTCACCATCCGGTTCGGACCCAACAGCAGACCCAGACAACGACGACCGCTGCTTCCGAAAGCGAGGAGATAGTCTACACGCCACCTGAAAGCCCGATTGAAGACGAAGCCAATAATAGAAGTCGGCTGGTCAATCGAGATGATGGTGTCAGCGACGCGGAGTGGGCGCAACTCGAGCTGGACAAGAGACACCAGGAGGAGAAGGAAGAAGAGTATCGCGTGTTGCTGAAGGCTCAAGCACAAGCCACCGATGCCGCAAGGGAAGCCATTCTAAAGTCCTTGCTCGAAGAAGAGGCTGAAAAGAAAGCACAGGAGGAGAGGGACGAAGAACGTCGGCGCCAGATCGAGGTTCGCAGGAAGAAGGCGGCCGCGGAAGCAGCAGCCGCCGCTGCCGCGCGAGACGCCATTCGGAACCAGATGATCAAGAAGGAGAAACAGCGACAGAAAGAGGAAGAAGAGCGTAGGAAAGCAGCGATTATTGGCCAATGTTGTGCAGGATTCGAATGGATCAAACAGCATGGCGGGTACAGGTGTGCTGGAGGCAGCCATTTCGTCACGGACGCCGAGATTGCCAGCGCTTGAGGATGTATTCGCGAAAACTCACCGACGTAGAGCAAATAAACGGAGTTACTTGATAAGATAGCTAGAACAATCTTCAAGTCCAATCTCTCTCCCGAGATACCGTTCAATAATCCAACCCGAGTCAGTCGTAATAGCGGCTGGACGGCATCTCTGGAGAACCCGAGAAACTCTCGCAAGTAGCCAGGCCCGCGTCAAGCCACCTCTTTTCTCAACGGAATCAAGTCCAGGGTTATAAAGAAAGAAAATAATCTGACCCTTAAGCCGTTTAAGGTTTGATATCTTTGGTCAAAGTCCCATATTTCTCGGCTTTGACCGACTTCCTGGCTCTCCGCAGGTCACATGGATGAGTTACAGCCTGGCCTTGCGGAGCGTCACATCGACTCGCGCCGTCTCAGCTTCCAAGATAGGCAGTTTCCTAGTTCATATATAGCCGTGTCAACCCCAGAAAATATGATTTAAACTGGAGCACCGAACCGAGCTGATGGGATTCGATCCATCTCAGTTCATCCGTTCTTTCTCGTGCTGCCTGCCTCTTGCCTCCCGCCAAGTCCTTCCAACCGCGTCGATCGCTGGACATTCCTACGTCAACCATCTTTTCGAATAATCTTTCACTTCTTGTATATTGAATCACAGTACTACACGACTTCTTTCTCATCATCAACATGCAGGTTTCTTCAGCTTTTCTTGCCGTCTTGGTGGCCTGCTCTGCCGGCGTTTCTGCGCTCCCGTGGGTCTTCCGTGCTTCTAGCCTTGTTGTTGTTTGTCAACAACCGCTCACGGCGGTTGATCGGTACTTGTACTTGTTGCTAATTCTTGATGCCCTGGAACGTAGGCAAGCCATAACGGGAAAAGCCACTGACTTCGGAACCTACTTTTGCCAGACTCGCAGCGACGCCGGCAGCAAAATTGTTGCCAACAATAACTTTTGCAAGGCAGCTGGTGGAGCAGTCTTGGTTTCTGAGGGTGTAAGTACAAACCCATTCCGTCATTATCTCTCGTCCAAGATAGTTTGTAAGCATTGCAGCAGGCAAGGAATGAGCTATTCGAGAAGAGGGCTAAAACGAAGCCTCACAGTTCTGCTGCATTCGAAACAACAATTTCAAGGTTCTCCAGGCCATGGTGAAGGGCTGCAACGACAACAAGCTGGTCTTCAGCCAGAATGACACTCCTTGCTCGCCTTAAGCAATGGGATTGTTATGGGACGAGCTATTGCCCTCGATTTACGGATGAAGCAAGGTCCAATGTGTAGTAGCATGCGTCGGAAACAGACCTAGTTACTGTACATAAAGTCATCTGAAATAATTCAATCATTCGCCCAAACTCATTTGGTCAAAGTTCCTACAATGTGAGGAATGACTTCGTTTGGTGACTCGCCCGCCGGTGCCGCCAGATCGACCTCCGCCCAAGGGCCAACTTGTTGCAGAGTCTGCCCCGTTCGCCGACAGAGGTGGCAAGAGCCCATCGCCTGTTCCCAAAAGATATTTGTGAACACTGGTAAAGTTAGCGACTACCCGGCGACACAGAGGCTCGATATCTTACTCTGATAAAGCGGGATCACCAAGCCACGCTCAGCCTTCACGTGCTCATACACGTACCATCTTCCTCCCTTCTTGAGATAGCCGTAAAGCAAGCGTATGTTCTTCTCGGGCTCTGGGATGCTGCATAGACACTGAACGGTCATGATGCAGTCCACGCTCCCAGGCTCGATCTTGCCTCCCCATGCCGTCTCATTCTGCAGGTCCTCGATGCCGACCGGAACAACCTCGTACGTCTTTTCCAGCCCTGCCTCCTGTGCTCGACGCTTCAGCGAAGCAGCAGATAAGGGGTTCGGTTCAACACCATAGATCTTTGTCGGCCCACGAAGACTTTGGGCTTTTGCAGCACCGAGGACTTTGACATGCGCGTCCATCCACATGCCACTGCCGGCGCCGATTTCAAGAACGATCCCCTCGAGCGGCTTGCCAGACATCTGAGCTGAAATGTTGCCTCCGCGAACGCGACCCTCAAGGAGCGGGAATACCATCGGTTCTGCGCCGGCTTTGGCCTTGGGACCCATAACGACCCAGAAGTTGCCGAACCATGCTTCTTTGAAGGCGGACCAGGACAAGAACGCTTTGACGTCACCAGAGGCGACCAGCTTTGCGACTGTTACGGGGAGATAGACGAGGGAGAAGGCCATGAACAGCCATGGCTGAATCAAGTAAGTGATCATTTTTCTAACTAGATGAGTGAACTCTCATTAGATTGGTGAGGGCGCAATGAGGTTAGTCCAAAGTCAGGTCATTTATGTGTCGGAGCTGAACCCCGGAGAGTTTGTTGCCCAAAGTGTCCGCGAGACCCCTCATTCAAACCCCGCCCGAACCACAACTTCGGCCGAGGGACACGGGCGACTGTCGGTTGTACAGCGCTCATCACTCGGACATGCGAGCGAGTATCACTGATTCATTCAAAAAAAAATTGGTTCGTCGCATCAAGCGATGAAAAAGAGCTCGAGTGACACAATTACACGAATCAATATGGAAAGCATCCATGCATAGGAGGCCAAAGCCCGAGATGAGATTTTCTATGTACAAGATGCGACTAAGTCTATGATGAGATGGTGATATTACATGAGGCATTACTGTTCAAGCCTCTAGAGCTTCTTGGCAGGCTTGACGGAAGGCTCCTTGCTGACGCGCTTGTTCACGCTGTCCTGCTCGTGCAGCTCGGGCTTGGAGTCCAGGGGACGGTCAAGGCCGAGACGGTGGTAGGTGCTGTAAGAAGCGATGCCACCCTCGGGATCCGCCTCAGTCACGAGCTCCTTGCGGCGGGTGTCGACCAGAAGACGGATGAGGTCGGGGCGCATGTAGTGGCCGGCAAAGTCAGCGAGGACCTTGGTGAGGTGGTTCTCGTTGAGGTCGATGTCGACGAACATCAGACCGTCAAAGTCCTTGTCGGGCTTGGCGACCAAGCTTCCGTCGGGCTTGTAGATACGGGCGTGGCCGTTGTAGACGGAGGGATCGGTCTCGGGCTCGACGCCCTCGGGGGTGTTCTTCTTCAGACCCTCGACGGAGAGACGCTGGAAGGGAGCGAGGACCCAGGTGCCGGTCTCGATGGCGTAGGCAGGGGTGACGAGGTCGGAGGCAGGGTCGGCGTAGTTGGTGGCCGGGTCGGGGGCGACCTGGCGCTCCTTGCCGGGGTAGACGGGCCATCCGGCGACGTGGACCTGCTCGCCCATGGAGACGTTGAGGGACTTGAGGAAGGGGTTCATGTTCTCCCAGCAGTTGAGCTGGCCGACGCGGCCGATGCCGGTCTCGGAGACCGAGAGGAAGGTGTCGCCGGAGCCGTCACCGTAGACGAGCTTCTCGACGTGGGTGGGCTTGATCTTGCGGCGGTGGTTGATGACGGTGCCGTCGGGGGAGATGAGAACCTGCGAGAGGTAGAGGGTGGCGTGGTCGAGCTCGGAGAAGCCCATGGAGACGTAGATCTGGTTGTCGCGGGCGGCGCGGCGGATGCGGCGCATCTCCTCGGAGTCGACGCGGAGGGAGTTCTCGCGGTACTTCTTGAGCATGGGAAGGGATTGCATGTAGGTGACCTTCCACATCCAGTAGGGGTAGCCAGGAATCCCTGGAAGGTGTTAGACTGTGGGCTGCTTGATGAAGAATGGGATACAACTTACAAACTTCGGGGAAGGCGACCAACTTGCAGCCAGCCTGGCCGGCCTCGTTGATGAAGTTGATGGTCTTCTGGACACCACCCTCGAGGTCGAACCACTGTTCAGGTTAGCATCAGGTTGAAGCTGAGGGAGGGTGAACTATTACACCGGGCTCAGAGGTGACAGCGGCGGCCTTGTACTTGGTGATAGGCATGTTGAAGATTGTTGATCGAACGAGTTCGAGATGTGAGATGGTTGTTTGCGTGAGACTGTGAGTCTGGATTGATGTGTTTGAGTGTGATGCTCCAAAGAAGATTCGAACTTTCAGAAGAATCCAACGTCCTTATATGGTCTCTAAGTTTCCATGTCAAGAGTCTGTCGGACAATCAAAGACTTCATGTCTGTCACCGGGCTTTGAGAAGCATGGGCAAACCATCTGTGTCACGCTATGGTCCAACATGGCCTGTGTTGTCAGCATGGGCATCGAAATGTGTACAAACACCGTTGAACGCCTCATCAAAATGCTCGGTATCAATGCTCAAGCAGATTCTTGGGTCAAGTTGAGCAAGTTTCCTCAAGCCCGAGCCCCGTTCTACGCCGTCTGGGTGTGGCGTGACCGATATCCATCTTTTCCGGGAACCAAGTGCGGAACGCCGTTGCTGTGACTAGAGGCACATCAAATTTTACGCAGCGATTACTTTACCATCATAAGGCAATCTGGGGAATGAAGCTCGGACTGCCCCCTAAGGAGCATTCGCTCTGAAGTCTGAAGTATGATGCCGAGAATCAACGAATTTCCTCCGGAGTCACGCGGCCAGCAGAGCAAAAGCCGCGATCTGTCGTGGCACAACTGGTGTGACGTAAAGCCACCGCCGACTGCCGCGTTTCTCCGGATCGATCAGACCAGATCGGTGGATGAATTAATTTAGCTCCCGTCTTCCCGGCGGCGCAGATCAAATCTGCGCCCCTCCGGGACCATCACCGGTGGTGGGGCGCCGGGGTCTGGTGTTACGTGCTGTTTTCAAATCCCGGCGGGGGCAGCGCAGACACCTACATCGTCCGATGTTCGGGAACGCTCGATCCCGATGGCAAATAATATGGAGATGGCCGGCAGTCACGGGGGTAAGAAGATATGATGAACGCCTCTTTGCGTTTATTGATTCTGTGTATCTGAGTCCTGGTACTCCCAAGCTTCCAAACCCTGATGTCCTGCTTCAATGTTACAAAAGGTCCTGTATTCCCGTTTTCCCAAGTGAACGCCGAAACCCGTTCCTCCGTTGTCAATCAAACCAAATCAAAGACGACCTCTATGAATCGATTCAGAGTCATACGCGCCTGACCTAGTTGAGCAAGTGGTCACGGCCAAGCATGGTGAGCATGACGGCCTTCCAGAAGGGAGCCTTCTCGACGTAGTCGCCACCGGCATTGTTGGTCTTGTCCCAGAGGCTGGGAAGACCCTCGGCACCGTACTTCTTGCGGAGCTCGTCATACTTCTCCTTGCCGTAGATGGCCCAAAACTCTTCCTCGGTGTAGTAGTGATGAGCGTAGAGCCACTTGAGGCCACCGAGCTGACGAACCTTCTTCTCGATGTTGCGGTTATCCTCGACGAAGCGCTTGAAGGCGGCGGCACCGATGGGGCTCTCGTAGAGAGGCCAGGAGGCAGTCTTGAGACCCCAGAGACCGACGTTGATGACAGTCTGGTCGGTGTTGAGACCGTTGGCGAGGTGGAGGGTGGCCTCGGTCTTGGCCTTGATGGGGCAGAGCCACATGGGGTAGACGTGGAGGGAGTCGTCGGCCCACTTGAGGAACTTCTCGACGTTCTCCTGGGGGATAGCCAAGTCCTGGACGATGAAGGACTGGGAGCGACCGCTGTGGTGCATGGTCCGGTAGAGTTTGCTGGTGTGCATGAGGGGGTTCATGAAGAAGCGCGAGAAGCGGTTGAACAACGCCGGCTTCTGGCCGTACGTTCCCATCCAGAAGGCGCCTCTGTCATAGCGGAAGAGATAGTCCTTGACAGGGACGAGCTCGACGACGGTGCCCTTGGCGCAGGGGTCGCGAGCCTTGGAGTAGTTGCAGGTGTCACAATCTGTGTGACGAGCGTGGGCAATGGACTCATGGGCGTGAAGGTAGAACCAGGGATCCTGAGCGCGGCTGAAGCGGACGATGGGAACGCCCTTCTTGGCATCGTCAGTGAAGGTGCCGAGAATAATGACACCGCTGGTAGGGCCAAAGAGGATGGCCTCGACGAAGTTGACGAACGAGACGTTGTCAGTGTAGAGCTTCAGCTTCTCGGTGGCGTCCGAGATGGAGTGGACAGGGATGTAGCGAAGCTCGACGTAGCGATGAGCCTCAACGAGCTGGATCTCGAACAAGGTGCAGACGCCAAGGGTACCGCAAGCTCCAATGGCTCCGTTGAAGAGGTCGGGGTTCTCCTCGCGGGAGGCCTTGATGAGACGACCGTCGGGGAGGATGATCTCGACAGAATTGACAGACTGGTCAAAGTAACCATGCTGGAACGAGGAACTCTCGGCAGCGGTGCCGGAGAAGCTGCCTCCAACAGTGATGCCGGGGAACTCAGGAACGACCTTGGGAATGAGACCGTGCTTGAGAGCGGCGGCGACGAGAGCGTCCATCGAGACGTTGGGCTCAACGACGGCGATCTTCTTGGCTTCGTCGATCTTGATGACGTTGTTCAAGTGGCTAATGTCGAGAACCTCGGAAGCCTTGCGGGTGCTGGGGCGAGTGCTGTTGGTGTCGCCATGGTAGAGTCTGAACTTGGTGCCAGCGGTGATGAAGCTCTTGATCTGGGCGATCAGGCTCTCGGTGGCAATCTTGTGCTGCTTGAACTTCTTCGCGTCCATGTTTGCGATTGGCGATGCTCAGATCGTCTTCTGATGGTCGAGCGATGATTTGATGATTTTTGTGAAGCCAGTCGAGATTTTCACCAAGGTGGTTGTGGGTTGAAAATATTTTCGAGGGCAGGATCGCAAGAAGCGAAAACAAAATTCTTCAGGTAGGCAGACACCATTGAGCAGACGACTAAGCGGACAGAAGAACAGACTGGTGAAGCAAAGCAGCTGTCCGGAAGGCAGCGGAATGTCCTGAACAGCTGAGTCGTTGTGTCTTGCTCGGGAGTCTCATCGACAGAGTGACTCCGTTGACCTCGGAGCGAATGAGAGCAGTGAACTCAAGTCTAACCCTATGGAACTGACCGGCAGCAGATTGGGCAATAGCAGAAAGAACGACGTTGAAGGCATTGGGGGATTTGAATTGGCTTTCCTCAAGCACAAAGCATTTGGCTTACATTCAGGAGGAACTCAGAATGTAACATTGTTCTTTGGGAGGCTGCTTTGTGCTTCTTGGGATACAAAGGTTCTGCAAACGGTCGATCAAAGACTACCTGAGATGATGTGGTGATGTAAATTGCAGCAAACTGATCTTTTGGAGATCTTTCAAGCAAAGTATGAATTTCAGGGTTGTCTGCCAACTGTGAATCGTGATGGAATGTTCTGGCGTAAGAAGTTGGGATGAACTCTCTTGAGTTTAGGTGTGTGTAGATTTTGCCCTCTTCACACGTTTCTCCAGGGCTCTTTGAGTGAAATTGCCCATTAAACGGTTCGTGCATTTCTATGAGTTGAATCTAGACTAGAATCGGTCTATTCATGGAGAATTACCTTTGCTGGAGGTGGGCTTGGTGGCCGCAAGGCCGGTTGCAAGCAAACTTGGCGATTGCATGGAAAGCGTCATCAACTAGTTGTGGCGAGAATTTTGACCACGGGCTTTAATCCCGAACTGAGCTCCAGAAATGAAAATTACCCGTCGAATTGATGCGATTGCCCGATGCCAGATCACACAAGCCACCGTGACTCGGCTGGATGTACCAGCTCGCACAACAGCATGGGAGATATAACATGTGCCGACAACTGTTGACATTCACATCCAGATTCAGATTGTAAAGAAAAGGCACTCCAATTCAAAAAGCTGCTCAATTGGAAGCAAGATTGTACTATATGTTGATTGCGGACCGAAGTCGCACTGGGAAGCCGGATGCACGAGGTGTCGGGCGATTGACTGCTCAAAGTCGCATCTGATAAGCCAAACTCTCGGCAATTGTCAATATTTCTAACGGTAAACGTCGTCTGGCCTGCTTATCGCAGATGAAGCCACCTTTGGCTGGGCTCTCAGGGTCCACGAGGTGGCTTGCAGCGTCTTCCAAATATTGGACGTCATCATCTCGTCAAAATCGGCGGAACCGCTCACCGGCGGCACCTGCTTGAAAATTTTCCAACGTTCTCATGGGAAGCGTCGTTGAAATCCAACGTTGGTGTTTCCATCTTCATGCTGAGCTGCTGGTGGGAAAGAAGCCACCAGGATGCCATCCGAGATGAGGAAGGCCTGACCGACGTCCCCCCTGATACTGCACATGCCCGTCACACCCGCCCCTTTGCCCTTTCCTGTCAATGCAATATTCTTGTAAGAATCGCCTTGATCTTTCGTTTTGATCTTTCCTAATTCCTCCAGGTTCCCTTTGTCACCTGACTGACATCTATGGCCACTTCTCGACATCGCGACGTCGTGGCCGTGGTCGTCAAACGACCCTTGACGTCCTGCATCGTCGTCCTTGTCCGTCATCTGTCTTCTCTTCATCAATTTCCTTATCAATCCGAGCTCGAAGATCTGTGGCGTGAGTCACTACACCCGCTATCGCAAATTTGTCTATACTGTATTTCAATATCGACCTTCGCCGCCCGCCTGGTCCCTCCGACACTACCACAACCTCGTTGTCGGACAGCATCCAACGCCCTCTTTTGCTTCCAACATGTCTCAGAATAACAGGCAACTGGCCAGTTCCCTCCTAGCTTTTCAGACTGCGCTTGATGCACTGCGCCAATTGCATCGCCTCCTTGACAACGCCCCCGCGGAAGAACTTGTTTACTTCACCTGTATGCTGGCCCTTGACGCATGCGACTACGACTGGGAACTGCAGTCAGAATCTTCAGACTCGAGCGACGACTTCGATGCACGCGTGGCGGATCCTGCCGACATTCCTATAGATCCGCCGAAAAATGAGGATTATACCGATGCCGACGGGGACTTGGAGATGACAGACGCCCCTACACAGGAATTCGGGACTCTGCTGGATCTGGATGACCTGTCAGAGACCTTCAGACCGGTAGACGAATTAGATCGTCAAGACCAACGATCTGACGCATCTACGCTGAGGGGCCTTGAGGCCATGGAGAATTTCACGAGCATCCAAATCCATCAGATCGCTGATGCAGAAACGCTGGACGGCCAAGAAGCAAAGCATACGAATAGTCAAAGCAGTCAGGGCAACGTTGTGCAATCATTCATGACTTTAGGAGAGGACTCATCAGATCCGGCTCATATGGAGCATGTTGAGTTCGCCAAGGACGAAGAAGTTGGAATGGTTGAGCATGTCGAGTACGCCAACTCGGCACAGACCGAGAGCGACGAAGGTGGCGGCGGATACGACGGCGGTGATAACGACACCGATTCACAGCCAAAAGACCCCATGGAGGAGCTCCGACAAGAGCTGAAGGATCAACGTGATGACCTTGACTGTTATTACAAAATGACACGCCGCCAGCCGCCTTTGGATCACGAGGTTACGGCACCATACTTGTACTGGTGGTACCTTCACGTCTGTAACAAGCTTCGACATCGTGAAGAGCTAAAAGGGAAGGCCGGAATGGCCACCATGCTAGAATCCGAGCGGGGTAAAGAAGCATCCAGCAGATGGAGGGAGGCCAGCGGTAGATCACGATACCAACTGCTGAGCACTGTCAGCCCTCAACCTGACCACAAACGGGCAGCTCGCGTGAATGGCACAGGGCTCTTTCGTGCTGCGAGGGCCACGTTGATCTCACCGGGACGGAGCGTTGACTGCGTGGAACAAGTACAAAAAAAAGGGCTGTTTCGTGGAGTATCAGTCGTAAATCGACCGGTGGAAGACTCCTGGCCTGGCTCCTTGCAACAATTCTCGCAAAGACACTCCTTGAGAAACTCATTGACAATGGATGAGTATGAGAAAATGGAAAACCCAGACGACGTTTTTCCGGAGCCTAAACAGATCCAATGGTGATAGGCAAGACGAAGGCAGCGTTGGATCATGATGCTTTGGAACAGCGAATAAATAATGCGCTTCAGTAGACTCTTGGATGCATAAATTGAATATAGCAAGGTGCCTTCTGACATTCATTAATCTCTGTTATCTCTGTCCACATCGTCTCTGCTATGAGCATCACCGGAACCGCATGAAGTACGTCAACCGCATCAGGTGTGTCAGCATGGCGCAGTGAACCCTCAAGTGATATCGGAAATGTCAAGATCAAGGGGGATTCTCTGCAGCTATTTACGGTAATACTGATCATTCTTTCTCGGGATCCTGTGTGCGACGACGAACCCCCGGATCCTGGGTCTGCTTGTGAAGAGCAGTTTCAGTATCATTTCCAGCAGGCTTTCCAGAAAACACTAGAGGTATGGGTTAGTGCTCGGAACTCAAAAAGACCTTTGACCGGCCGCATAGGTGACTGAAACTTACAGGCTTCCATCTCCTCGAGAGACTTGCCCTTGGTCTCCTTGATAAAGAACCAGACAAAGACGACCAGAGCCCAGTTGAAAATGCAGAACATGAGGAAGGTCTTCCAGCCGAGGTTCTGGACAGCGTGTGGCGTGGCTTGCGAGAAGACGAAGTTGAAGAGCCACTGCGTGGATGTTCCGATGGCGATGCCTGCTTCGCGGATGCGGGATGGGAAGATCTCGCCCATGTAAACCTGAAGTTGGTCGGTTAGTGCTTCGTCTTCTCGGGATTGAGAGTGTTGAGACTTGCCCAAGGCGCTGGGCCCCAAGAAATGTTGTAAGACATAGCTTCCAGATAGATCATCGTCATGGACGCGATTGCGGTGGAGGTGAGACCCTGATCAACGGACTTTGGTGGGTTGGTGGCTGTGAGACACGCGATGATGAGCATGTACGCTCCCATGAGGAAAGCACCGGCCAGGAGTGAGCCTCGCCGACCCATACGCTCGACGAGAAAGAGCAGGTAGAAGAGACATGAAACTACTTTGACGACGCCGAAGAAGCCAGTGATCAGGAGGTTGTCTTGGCCGGCGCCGACTGCAGCAAAGACCTGGGGTGCATCTGCAACATCGGTTAGTATCAAAGGAAGGACGAATCGAGAGAGGGTTTTGCTTTGGACAGAAGGAGCGAGGCCTGCTTACAATAAGCCAAAGAGGTATTGCCAGTGAGTTGGACACCTAGCAAAGTCAGCTTCGAAGTGCACGAATCGGCGGTTTACGTACCGATCTGAAGAGCGATAATGAGGAGTATACGGTAACGGTTGGTGGGCTGAGCCAATTCCCTCCATGTCAGACCCTCCTTCTGGCTTTCCTCCTCCTCGATCGTGGCGATGATCTCAGCGAACTCTTGCTGAACCTCAGGCGTATTCTCGCCACCACGAACCCACACAAGGGATTGCAGGGCTTCCTCTCTCCTGCCAGTCTTGGCCAGCCATCTCGCACTCTCTTTGCAGAGCAACATGCCCAGGCCCAGAATCGCACCGGGAACAAGTTGCAGTCCGACGGGAATCTGCCATTGCTTCGTCGAGGGTTTGAGATGCTTACTCACACCGTAGTCGATCCAGTAACTCGTCATGACGCCCATTGTGAAGAAGAACTGGAACATGCTACCGAGCATGCCTCGGATGTTTTTGGGCGCCATCTCGGCCGAGTACATGGGAATGACAACGGTGGCCATGCCGACGCCGACGCCGCTGATGACTCGAGCTACGTAGAACGCCGCCAGGGAGTGGGTGTTGATCGTTTGGACCACGGCGCCGATGCAGAAGATTGTCGAAGCGAGGATGATGGACCATCTTCGGCCATATTTGGCAGTGAAGGGCCAGATGAAGAAGCAGGAGAAGAAGGCTGGAAGGAACGGCTGTTAGAATTGTGTGTTTTAACAGGCTCTTGCTGAGAGTAACTCACCACCCGCCTGTAGCAAGCTCGTAGAGTTAGAGCCGACATTGGCCTTCTGCGATGGGCCATATCGAAAGTCGGTTTGAAACCCTTCGAAGGTGAGGATCCCGCCGATGATACCGGTGTCGTATGCAAAGAGGAAGGAGCCTACGCAGCAAAGTGCTACGAGGTAGACGGCTCGGAACGTCCCAAGTGCCTTCGACATGTCGAAACAGATAGGATACACGCTTTGATGATGGATCTTCACCCAAGAATTCCGAGGCACCGGCTGCCGCTCATATTAAGGGATTTCATGCTTGAAATATTGACCCAAGTCGGAAATCCTGACTACTTTACTCTGTTTAGCACGGTCCAGCACGCCATACCAAGACACCCAATGGCTGGTTACTGCAGGATTCACGAGAACCGCAACATTCGGGCGATTGTTGAAGTCCTTCAAGCACGCAATAAGACCCTTGACCCCAAGACCAGGGCCTGCCATGCTCACCAACCGACTTGCCCCATTGTTGCCCCGGCTTGTCTGCCGGATGTCGGTCGGGAGGCCCAATCTGTGCTGGTGCAATGTTCGGAGTTGCTCCACATTCCAGTTTGGGCGACCGGACCGACTACCGAGACTCTCGGCTAGCTGCGGGGGACATCTACGGCGAAAGCTAGGAGAGCCGCCCATCCGGAGCCATTGACCTCTCAGATTGTCTGTTTCGGTGGTGTTCATGCCGGATGTCGCGCGGACTTCTGCTTTGAGGATGTTGCTGGTCCACGTAAGGTACCCCAACGAGGGGCACTGATGGGACCGTGATGCGCAGCTGTGGCGGGGCATCGTTGCAGCATGGAGCTATCTTGAGCTCTTATCGAAGCACTATCTGCCCAAGCTGCCGTATATGAGCTCGACGCGTTCGTTGAGAGATTTACGTGTTTTTCTCGGACTCTTTCTGCCTGGTAACTCTCTCTTTCGACCTCATTTCCGTTGACTGTATTTCAAGATGACGACCCAGAGACCCAACATCATCTTCATCATGGCTGATGACCATGCTTCCAAGGCCATTAGTGCCTATGGAGCTGGCATCAACCAAACGCCTAACATTGACCGCCTGGCAAGCGAGGGGATGAAGTTCAACCACTGCTACGTCACCAATTCCATCTGCACACCGTCGCGAGCAGCTATCCTGACGGGTACTCACAACCACGTCAATGGCGTGATGACCCTAAACGACAGCATCAACAAGCACCTACCCAACGTTGCAAAGCACCTTCGAACAGGCGGTTACAATACGGCCATGGTGGGAAAATGGCACTTGGGTGAGGGCAAACAAAACGAACCCACGGGCTTCGACTACTGGTCCGTCCTCCCGGGGCAAGGTGACTACTGGGACCCGGAATTCATCGAGCCATCCGGCGAAAAGATCGAGGAGGGCTACGTCACAGACATCATCACAGACAAGTGCCTTGACTTCATCAACAAGACCAAAGACACCGACAAGCCGTTCTTCGTCATGTGCCACCACAAAGCCCCCCACCGCTCGTGGGAGTGTGACGACAAGCACAAGAACCTCTACACCGACCCGATCCGCGTCCCCGAGACCTACGACGACGACTACAAGAACCGCGCCAAGGCGGCGAAGATCGCCAAGATGCGCGTAGCTGAGGATCTGACGTACCAAGACCTGGGGCTCGTGCAGCCGGACGGCGGAAACAGGGTCGGCGAGCGCGTGGTGCAGGAGTCGAACTCTGCGCAGCGCAAGATCCCGACCGATGCCAAGAGGCTGATTGACAAGGAAGATGGGACGGTGTTCACGTTCAAGAACGGCGACGACCTTGCGCACTTCAAGTTCCAGCGGTACATGCAGCGCTACCTTCGCGTCATCCAGTCTGTGGACGATAACGTCGGCCGTATGCTGAACTACCTCGAAGACAACGGGCTGGCCGACAACACGATTGTGATTTATACGTCAGATCAAGGGTTCTTCTTGGGTGAGCATGGGTGGTTTGACAAGCGCTTCATGTACGAGGAGTCGTTCCAGATGCCGTTCCTCATTCGTTATCCCGCAGCAATTGCTAAAGGCGCGGTATGTGACGACATCATCTGCAACGTCGACTTTGCGCCGACGTTCCTCGACTTTGCGAATTTGCCAGTGCCAAGCTACATGCAGGGCGTCTCGTTCCGGGAGCTGCTCAGCGGCAGGACGCCGGCAGACTGGCAGCAGATCGCATACCACCGATACTGGATGCACAACGACATCATCCATCACGCATATGCACACTATGGTGTTCGAGACCAGAGATACAAGCTCATTTACTGGTACAATGAGGCCCTGGACGTGGCGGGCGCCAGGCCAGGCGGCGAAAACGATAAGGAATGGGAGTTGTTTGACTGCGATAAGGACCCCTTAGAGCTGTTCAACGTGTATCACGATCCTGCATATGCTGAAGTCGTGAAGCACATGACAGGACTGCTGGAGTTGAAGATGGTGCAGATCGGGGATGAACCCGTTCATCCAAGGCTTGGTGCGACGAGTGGGTCGGTTGAGCTCGCGAGTAAGTTGTGAGACAACCTCGCAGGTCGCATCTGATGTTTCCATGGGCAGTCTGAATGAATCATGAAAAGTTTATTTTGATTATCAGCTGGGTGAATGTTCGTCCTTGTTTTTTTGGTTTCTATTGAATTCAATCTCACGTCGAAATGCTGCTGAAGAAGCACACACGATGTGGGATTGCAGACCAGCGCAATTCCCCAGAAATTCACGCCGACATGGTGTTAATTGACCGGGGCATAGCTCCCGTAGACATTCTGCCATTGGCTCATGAAGCTCCGTCTTGGATGTCGTTACCCAACCCACTCCTCACGTCATGTAGACCTTACTTGAGTAGGCAAAGCGCGAGTTCTCCGCATGCCTAGAAAAGAAGAAAGGCCCCGCCATTGTCCAGGGGGTCTTCGGCACCGGGAGACGGGGACGTCATGTGGGAAGGCGCAAGAAGAACCCTTACTAACCGGAATCAATCACCTGCTGCGTTGAGAAGACGTTCTTCAGACTTGCGTCTCCAACTTTCACCGACCACCGCGCGGGCCCGATAGACTGGTCGAGTCGCGACAGGCATAACAACATGAGACGAGAGCTAAGACGATGAACCGGGATGCCACTGTTTCAACAACAAGATGATGGACTCGTTCGTTGGCTGCTTCCAGGCCGGACCAGCCACCGCACGTCAAACATGCTCACAATGCAGATGGCGAAAGGTAAGCGACACCGACAGCATGGCCCTCGGTCCATCTCCCGTCCCTACCCAGAGTCCTTTGGCCTAATTCGGTTCAGGTCCGATGCGATGCTGGTTCTGAGCAGTGTTGCGGAAACTGCTCACGCCTAGGGCTGAGTTGCTCTTTTGCAACAGCAGAAGAGGACGCCAACATAACCATGCTACCTGCGCACCAGCTTGCTTCGACTAAACCACGGCGACTGCGAGGAACTCGAGCATGTCGAAGCTGTCGAGATAAGAAGGTTCGGTGTTCCGGAACATCTCCGTCGTGCACAAATTGCAAACGACACGGGCGAGAATGTACATACCCCAGCCCTGCGCGCAGCGTCCGGGCGCCGTCTCCGCAGAGCACGTCCACCGAGGGGGAGGACTCCCTTCACGGTGCCGAGATCGCCCAGCACATACCCGCTTGCGTAGAGTCATTCTTCGAGAAGGTTTACCCACTTCCATCCCATGCGTTTCTTCATCCGGAAACGACAATGGAGAGATGCCGGGCTGGCAAGATTGACCCGGCCTTGGCGTATGCCATATGCGCTCTGGCGACGCTACACTCGGCTTCGGATCTCCAAACCCGAGAAAGAGCCACTCCGTGGGTTCAAACGGCTGAACAGAGGATATGGCATCACCTCGAGTGTCCTACAATAGCACGCCTCCAGGCTCTTTTGCTCATCATCCATTATCAAATGGAGACTGGACGGTTCCAAAGGGCTTTCATGCTGACCGCTACGGCAGCGAGATTTGCTGCCGCCATGCGGTTAAATCATGAACGGCCTGATCTAGACCTTGTTGCTCAGGAGGTACGACGTCGTATCATGTGGTCCCTCAAGATCACTGAAAGATACTTTTCGGTTGGGCTGCCGGAGTTTGAGGCTTGCCCGATTGAAACAATTTACTTACAGTTCCCATCAGCCGAGGAGGAGTTCTGTCCAACGTTTGAGCCAGGCGACGGCAGCTGCTACAGGCTATATGTCAGGCTTGAGATTATCCGGAGAGACATTATGAAGTTGACGAGAGGCGTTGCACTCTGTGACCAGCCTTTCATGCCCCTGTCAAAACTAATTGGGGACTTTGAGAGAGACTTGGCTGAAATCGGATCTCAGATGCCTGATGGTACAGAGTTCCCTCTGTCTCAAATTGAGGCACACTTCAATGACCGATGGCTCAGGCGACGACTCTTTATGCACGTCTCCTTCCACCAAGCGCACTGCGATCTTTACCGAATCTTGCTTTCTGGCTACCCTGAAGCAGCGCCTCGGGTGGTCCTCGATGCTATCGATGAAGGCTACATAACGGCTGCATACCGCAATTGCCTCAAGCACTCCACGTCTATTATTCAGATTTTGACCAACCTGAATCAACACAGCCCCAGCCATCTGCTTTTGGAGTTCGATACCGCAATATGTGCCTATCATGCTACAAGGCTTGTGCTGTTCATATCTCGCTCCAAGAGATCTCAAGATTTACCATCGCCTGAGTTTGCTCAGAGTCGCGCAGCTCTGTGCTTGGCTGCACTGAAGCGGTTTTTTCCGGCATCCGCTTTGGTCAAGCCCATAATCAACGACATGGAGCGTTTGACCCAGGGACATGCGCCACAGGAAACAGGCATTGGTGGGCTTTCGTCGCCGGAGTTCCAAGAAGGGAGAAGGAACTTGGAGCAACAGCTCTCCACAGCCGCTAAAGCCAGACAGAGGCTCGCCATACACAGTTTGTTGAGACAAGCCGACTTTACCGACGAAGATGACGGGGAACAGTCGTCTTCAATGTCAACAACCGGACTATCCCCCGTCATGACAAGACGGACGCCGTGAGACCTCGTCTAAAACAAGCCTCTGTCAGCTCAAAGTTTAATTAATATATGAAGACTCAAGCTTTCTTCAGCTCGGAAAGTGGGTTGAGTAATCGGGTAGCTCCTAGGTTGCATCGTGAAACTATTAGATTAGTGGAGTAGGCGTTGTTTTAGTCGCGAGGCCAGAAGTCTGGTTGGCCTGGAAGGTTGCATCAACCTCTCTTATCCGTAAATACGAGGGATGAATCCGATAGGTATTAGATGCAAGGACTTAGACGAGAACAAAGCTTATCAGTTACGGCTCAATAGGAAGCTGCGGCCCGTTTGGATGGCGTGGCCTGCTGTCGCAAATAGAGAGACTTGACACGCGCTTGCGCGCGCATTAGGGCGCAGAATGGCCTTTCCAGCATATCAGCAGTCGCTTATTCCCAAGAGTGCAGTTCATGATCTCGAAATAAACTTTCGCATCCCCCGCAGGACACTTATTTATTCCGTACTTCGCCTTGTAGGGCCCCTCCTGTCTGCGACTACTCTGCGTTTCAGCGCGCCTCACGGCGTGCCCGCCCTGTTGGTACCCTAGAGGCCTCAACTGTCAGATGCCGTCTCAACATCCCTGCCAACTGACTCGAAGGCGTAACTATCATGGTGATACTGCCGGTGGGAGGACTTGTAAGTGAGCAAACTGAAGAGAATAAATATCTCTTGGTTCTCTGGGAATAATCACGCAATGAGTCCAAATCAAGTTGCAATCATCCAGTCTTCTCTACAACATCTTAACTAATACATTTACAAACGACTTGCCGGTCAAAGTCTCATTATTAAATCATTCAAAATGAAGTTCTACTCTGTCCTCCTCTTCGTCGCCTCCGTCGCTGCTGTCGCTCTCGACACCGACGTTCCTCCCGAGCTTCACCAGCCCGGCCGCCGCGGTGTTGACTGCGGAGCTTGCGCTCGCCTCAACTTCTGCCCTGGCAAGCCCAAGAACAACGTCGAGTGCGAGCTCGACGGCTGCTGCAAGAAGTAAATTACTTCAGCTGATTTTCGAGTCACAAAGCTACCGGTAAGCACTCGAAACTTTGATGGTGACTCACTGGAGCTGTTCACTAACTCACCCTAGAGACATGCACACCTGATACCCTAGACCAATGGAAGCTACTGTGGTCGAGAACAACTTGGGAGTGAGAGGCCCAGAATGGTTCTGAATCTACGTCGACTTAGGAACATGATATTGCAATAAGATACCAAATTTCTCGCCCAAAGAACTTGCTCAATCGTTCTTGCTTTAAGTTGTGACTCGAAATAATCCCACATCAATGCTGTTATGCGCCACAACAGAACTGTGTTCTGGCGCCTGAGCGATTTCGAAAGAAATGAATATTAGGATACGTACTGTGATGAATTACGAAACTAGACCTCATTCTGTGAGTCTTGTTCAGATGTATGATTGATGAAACAAGAGCGCCGTTGCGTTACCCGTGAGTTACACCAGAGTTGCGTTCAGGCTTTGCAGATCCTCAGTCCTGGAGCTGCTCCCCACCCAGAAGTTGTAAAGTCCCGTCTCAACCTGCCACTCTCCATCGAGGAAATAGCCGAGTTCGTTGTACGGGACAGACAGTGTGACTTCTTTCGACTCGCCTGCTTCAATTCCAACCTTGTGAAAGCGAATGAGTTTCATAACTGGAAACTCGATCTGGGTATATTCCGGACGGTAGTAGAGTTGAACAACCTGTTGACCGAAAACACTGCCAGTATTGGTCACATTTACTGTGACGGTCACCTGGCTGTTTTGGTTACACACAGCGGAAACGCTGCTGTTGCTGGTAGATTGACATGTCAAAGAAGACGACGAGATGTTGAAAGTCGTATAGCTCAGTCCGAAGCCAAATCTAATGGGAGCATAGCGTGTCAATTCCGGGAGATGCCAGTCGTATTGTGTCGCAGTACCGAAGCCGCCCTCATCATCAGACGGGAAGTAATCGTAGGCAACAGGAAACGCGCCCTCTGCTTCGGGGGATGTGATTGTCAGCTTCCCACTGGGGTTGACATTTCCGAACAGAATCTCAACCAAAGCATCAGCCGTGTATTCTCCAGCGAGCCAGGTGTGAAGAATCGCCTTGGATCTCTTAGTTGACTCGTTCAACAGGAATGTCTGTCCACCACTGAGGACCAGTACTGCTGGCACACCCGCATCAAGGACAGCATCCAAGAGATCTTGCTGCAGACCCGGAAACCCTAGATCAGGGTGACTAAAACCTTCGCCGTCGGTTCGATGCAACGACTCGTACGATGTATCGAACGATCCCCAGCCAGATCCGAGAACAACCACGGCGAGTCCGATCTCCTTCGCCGTTGCGACGGCTGAATCAATGCCAGAGCTATCGTTCGTGCTGAGAATGTCGACGCCAGCCACATACTTGACATTTTCGGCCCCAAGCTCCCGCTCAAGGCTTGTTCGAAATGTGTCACCGTAAGATGAATCCGATGCATTGTTGGCAGCGTACTGGCCGGTGTTCAGGATGTCCGCATAAGGCCCTAGAAGTGCGACGCGGGGAACATTGCTTTTTGTCAAGGGCAAGGTTCCGTCGTTTTGGAGCAGAATGATAGCTTCTCTGGAAACGTTTCGGTTGATTTCGAGGTGCTTCTCATTCCGAAGAGTGGCGTTCATATTTTCGACGGAGGGTAGAGGAAGATCGAAAGTTCCAGTTGCGAATTTGATCTGCAGAATTGCGTGCACTGCCTCGTCGATGAGCCCCGCGATCTCCGTGTTATTTATCGAGTCGATGAGTGTTGGGAAGGCGGATGGTGGTCGCGGAGATAGCTCATGCTCCAACCCACCACGAAGGGCTTTCAAGCCAGCATCGGCATACGACTTGGCCACCTTCGACTGGGTGTACATGTTTCTAATCGAGCCGGCATCGGACATGATCAGTCCCTTGAAGCCCAGCAAGTCCCTCAAAATGTCCTTGTTGAGATACTTATTCCTGGACATGGGTATTTGATCCACGCTTGCATATGAGACCATCAGAGAGAGGGGGTTGGCTTCTCTGATAGCCTTGACGTATGGGGCCCCGATGTCGTTCAGGATGTGGTTCAGTCCACCCTGCATGCTAGCTGTGTTCACGCCACCACTGCTCGAGCCATAGACCCAGTGCTTGATCGTAGTGGCCACCTTGACAAAGCCGTTTTCGTCTTTCTCTTGCATGGTGTTGATATAGTGAGATGCAAACTCGCCAACGAGGTATGAATCTTCTCCGAACCTTGAGCCATCATTGGTTAGTTGAATACGGCTAGTCATGAGTAAGGCCTTGAATCTCACATCTCGCCATTGCGACCGTTCCTTGGATCTTTGGCCAAGTCAACCTCGGGCGAAAGTACCCAGTGAGTCCCCACCGCTATGTTCTCATCACGGATCGCAGCAATTGCTTGCTCGTAGAGTGGAATATTCCACGTTGCGCCCATGGAGATGGCCCCTGGGAAGATGGTGGCGCCTGAAATCATCAAGCCATTGACAGAATCGGCGATTGTAATGTATGGAATGCCTAGACGTGTGTTGTTGATTTGCTCGGCCCGTACCATGTTAGCGATTGGTAGCAGCTCATAGGCGTAGTTCGTAGGGGCACCGAAACCTGCGATCGTCTTAGCTCCCAAGCAAATCATTGCACTTACTGAACCTACCAATTTGACCATTCTGTGTCTTTCGAATCTCTTCAAAAGAGGTCTCGTTGTAAGACAGTGCACCGTTGACTCTTTCAGCAAGCCGACGGACGCCGCCCAACTGGCCGACCTTTTCCTCCCAAGTCATCAACTTGAGGAGGTCGTCGGCTCTCTCTTCTGGAGACCGTGATGCATCTTGATATACCGACCCGTTAAATTGGGATGCCACAGATGCAAGCGCTGTGATCTGGCACAAAGAGATGACGAAAAAAGAGGCCAAAGATTTCGCCATCTTGAATGTGAGGTCCGCCTAATGATCGAGGTGGATGAAAATACGATCTCGTTCCGTACTTTGGCCTGCTGTTTATATCGCGAGAAACTACATGATAGAAGCACGTCATTTTATGAGTCCCACGTTGGACCATCAAGCCGGTGACAAGAGCGCCTGGCTCCATGCGTTCGGCAAGGAAGCCCGGAGCGGGTGACCCACTTAGACACCCGGGCCTCCGGTCTTCAGAGCCGGATGTCGGTCGGAAGTCCCGAACAGGAAGGGTGCAGAGAAAAACACCCAGGCACCCCCGCTTCCTACC
This sequence comes from Colletotrichum sp. SAR11_240, assembly GCA_025328625.1. Taxonomy (NCBI): domain Eukaryota; kingdom Fungi; phylum Ascomycota; class Sordariomycetes; order Glomerellales; family Glomerellaceae; genus Colletotrichum; species Colletotrichum sp. SAR11_240. Next base: position 74,444 of record JAKMXA010000070.1, on the reverse strand, counting down.
ACGGCGCTAAAATTGCGTCATCATAGCAGGCGGTGTATCGGCTTCCACACCTCGGTGACGGCTTTTATGACTGTCAGCTGACCTTATGCAGAGTTTGATGCTGCTCATCAAAATGCATGTTATTAAGCATGAGCATCGTAGTTCGAGATGGCCTAAAGGCCAAATTCCACTGATTCATTGTTGGCACTTTTGCGATTGTTGCTCTACCAGCTGTTGCTCTACCAGTGTCACCTGCAAACGGCAAGTTGCGGCTTTATCTCGCGGCTTTCATGTACTTCATGGCCGAAGCGACGCCTGAGCACCGTAGCGAGCATGAAGCCGAGAAACCACCCTCAACACACCGACTGGCGAGAAGCCCTCGCATCATGTCATACTGCGACGCCTGGAGTCGACTTGATCATGGCGTTTTCAGTAGATAAAGACAGCCAAACATTCAACCTCCCGAGGGGGGAAGAAGCCATTTTGCGGCTTGAAGTAAGGGGGTATGACAGGAGTCCATTACCAAGGTTCTAAGTAGGACCTCTACCTGCAGCCATAAGCAGTAGGACGATATATCAGCGGAAAAATACTCGGTAGCGGTAGTAGATGAGCCGAAGATGGTGAGGTCCTCCCTGCTCGTCTTTGGCGGAACAATTGCTGCTTGGTGAACTATATGAAGCCGAGATGTTGACTACTCATCTACATCAATCAACTGACTCAAATGATCGCATCTCACTGTCCAGCCAAGCTTCGCTTCCCTGTACTTATCCGCTCATCTGATATTCGTGGACATGGCAGGGCGATACAAACACCCAAGAAACGCAAGAATGCGGTAATTGGTGTTTTAAAACCCCGATATTCTGGTGATTGGTTCATATCGACCGACAATTAGTACATAGCTGAGTCGTTGACATCAGCTGAAGCCTGAAGCAGAAAACGAGGGCTGCTGTGCAGGTTGCATATTTGAGGTTGCTACCGAACTCGGGTATCTCGTTTGATGGAACGGCCTGCCAACATGCTGGCGATCGTTGTCTTGCAACCATCTTACTACTCGGTGCCATTTCCGTGTGGTCATTCGGCAAGCTGGCGATTCATCCCATTCGTGCGAAATCCAAGTGGTGACGATCCCAGTCTCACTTGGGCAAGGCGTGGAGAACGGTTAGGCCGATCGGCGCATGGAAGCCTCGGTGTTTATGACAGCAAGTCTGGATCTTGGTGTCAAGTCAACACTCGGGATGCGCGGTAAGATTATGTCAAGATCGGGCGGCAGCAGTTTGCAGCTCTGGAATAGGAAATTGGTGACTGTACAGTCTGCCATTCACCAGTCTCAATCTTGTACCATCTTGAGAGGCGGCCGGTCTTGTGCGAGTGAGAGGGCCTACCTTACATGTAGAGCTACCGCGTTGAAATCAGTACTGGACTGTTATCACGGTCTCCCTTCAAAGCCTGGCATGCACTCGGTCTTTGTCTCTCCTTTTCCCTCAAATAGAAGAGATTCCCGCCTCTTGTGGAGTTTCGGTCTTTTCTCTGGTTTGAATACGAGCTGCTAGGAGTTTCAGGTACTAATCTCCTGCGTTGTATCCGTAGCCATGAAAAAGCTGCCAAGGCTGGATCGATATAAAGCTCTTGGCGTAATTGTTTTCGTTGGGCCGACGGGAGATCACAAAGGACGCACCAGGCGGGCGAAGCAGAGAGGCGCAGAAGAGGAGTCGAGCTGGTGAAAGATGAGAGGTGAGAAACAGATGCGAGAGGGGCAGGTGCGCAGAAAACTTGCGGGTGATTGGCAAGAGACTTTGCCAATGCAGAATGCCAATATTCGCAGTCTTGGCGGCCAATCCCCCTTTTCATAGTGCTACACGCCAAGACCACACTTTTTGCTCGCTCACTTTGTTTCTCACTCCATCGGTCGCAATCTCACTCTTTGGTTTTTGAAAAATCGAATTGACAACGTCCAAGCTTTCGATGTCAGGGAAGACGGTCGTAGAGATGTCGTTGCACGTTCTTAAGACTATTGGCTTGTATTTAGGTGAGAAGGGTTGGCAGCTGTATTGCGTCTCACTGTGTTAACGAACAGGGGTCTGCCCCCTCCTCAGGACCACAGCACGCAACACCCATGTCTTCCCCCATCCGATCAGCAACACATCTGCTCAGATAGGCGACGGCTCCCGCTGTAGCTGCACGGCGACACTCTCATTCAAGTTCTTCCTCCAACAGCCAGCGAATGTTCATTTGGATGAGTGCTTGGCATTCATCTATCTCTGAGATGCCGCGCGCGCTACCGCACTTTCAAACGCTTGAAACATGCACGCTTGGCAACTCTAGCGCAGCGTCACATCATCGCGTGCTGGGCAGCGGTACTGCCCATTTTGGGGGCTGGCTGGTTCGTGGTTTCGACGATGAGTGGGTAGTCGCTAGTCATCCGATGAGCCTATTCCCAACCCCTGTAACCTTCTTCACTTCGTCTGTTCTCTCCAGCACCCCAGTTGACAACGTCCCAGTACCACAGCTACATTCATGACATACCGAATCGCAAACGAGCTCCCAACTCCACACAGCAGGCTGGCTACTGCCGGACCCCTTCCCGTTCTATTTGTCTCCTACACTCTTTAGGAAGTCAAGCCATGCCCAGCCCACTGGTTCTGGCAAACATGCCAGCCGTAAGGGACCAGAAAGTGAACCTCCTTACTCGCGCCGTTCATTTCAATGTGACGGTCTCGTGTGAGGCCAATCAGATCTGATGGCGGGCGGTCACGGCCAACTCTCTGTCCACGGCCTTTTCGTCCCGAGATTCCCAACATCCTGGCGTTCCTCTGAGGCTACCCTAGTCTTTGCTGACGGGGAAATAATCAAGGGAGTCGATGGAGCTGCGGAGTGCATGCGATAGGTTGAGGTGGTTCTGGAAATCAACGTGGGTTGACCTCGTTTGCCGCTTCCAGGAATCACGAAATACCCCATCTAAACTAGAAGCCAAGATTCCGGATCTTCGATCTTTGTATATAAGACCTCAGTTATCGTCCCAAGTTTCTGCCCATAGCTTCTCTTGCTCCTCATTCGCGCCTTCTTCAGTCTTTCATTCTACCTTCAGTTCATCCCATTATTCTGACCAACGTCCAGTGCTAGTCACTCGGTTCATACTATCTTGACACCCTTTCTTATTTCAACCTAAACCCAACAACCCCGTACAAACATCAAGATGAAGTTCTCCGCCGTTACCCTCATGGCTGCCCTGGCCGCGGCTTCGCCTACCAACATCCTCAGTGCTCGCAACGAGCTTGCCCGCCGCCAGGCCGCCGAGGCTTGCGACATTGGCTTTTGCACGGAGAACGGAGGTACCACTGGTGGTGCCGGTGGTGACACCGTCACTGTCAAGTCCGCCGACGAGCTCGTCGCTGCTGCCAAGAAGGAGGGTCCCCTGACCATCATCGTCTCCGGTGCCATCTCCGGTAGCGCTAAGGTCCGTGTCTCCGCCGACAAGACCATCATTGGAGAGAAGGGCAGCTGTAAGTGGCATACTTTACCCAAACAAGTAGGTTGGATGAGATTAACTGAATGTTATCAGCCCTGACTGGTGTCGGCCTGTACATCCGCCAGGTCAAGAACGTCATCGTCCGCAACATGAAGATCGGCGGTGTCAAGGCCACTAACGGCGATGCCATCGGCATTGACGAGTCTACCAACGTCTGGGTTGACCACTGCGACCTTTCCGGAGATCTCTCTGGAGGCAAGGACGATCTCGACGGTCTCCTCGACGTTTCCCACGGTGCGGACTGGATCACCGTCTCCAACGTCTACTTCCACGACCACGTAAGTTTTCCATCATAAACAGTTCTATCTCGATCATATACTAACAGAGGCACAGTGGAAGGGATCTCTGGTCGGCCACTCTGACTCCAACAGCGGCGAGGACACCGGCAAGCTCCACGTCACCTACGCCAACAACCACTGGTTCAACGTCAACTCCCGCGCTCCCCTCGTCCGCTTCGGTACCGTCCACGTCGTCAACAACTACTACGACAGCTTGATCCTTACCGGTGTCAACACGCGCATGGGTGCCCAGGTTCTCGTTCAGAGCTCCGCCTTCAACAAGTGCCCCGCCAAGGCTATCTTCTTCGCCGACTCCAAGCAGACCGGTTACGCTGTCGCTGAGGATGTTGACCTCGGCGGCTCTGAGAACTCTGCCCCCAAGGGCACCCTCACCTCCTCCTCGCTGCCCTACAAGATCGCGGCGCTCGGCTCCAGCAAGGTCGCCGGGACCATCCCCGGCACCGCTGGTCAGAAGCTGTAAGCGGCTCTGTGAGACGTGGATTGAACGTGGTGGGATGAACGCATCTTTCTTTGTACATACTTGACTCAGTATATATGAGTGGCGGCGATGGCCTATTGATATACACCCCTAATGTGTACATATGGGGTCGAAATGTTTTGCCAGAGCTGGATATTTGGAGGCATTGTATATAAATCTGCCGTCTACTACGTAGACTGAACAAGATTTTCTCCCTAAATTTGGTCTTCTTCCATGAACTTTCGCACTTCTCTAGTGTTGTAGTACTCGAGAGATGTTTTTGAAAAGTGTTTGGGTTGATAGTTCTACCCCAATATTGACATCCCATGATCTTCTAGTCTATTGTACTGCGCCACTCTAAACGCACATGCCTGAAGATAAAGTCCTAATCTCTCTTCTTAATGCGAGGGAAACACAGCCATACGATAGCGACCACAGCAATGAGAGCCAGAATAATGGGCTGAAGCACAGCGACACCCTTGCTAGTCGCAATCGCGCCAATGATGAAGGGGAAGACAGTGCCGCCGGTGCCACCAATCGCCATTGCAAAACCGATAGCACTCACATGGATATGCTTGGGAAGTAGCTTGGCAGTCATCATCACAGCACCGGGAAACATGGGCCCCAAAAAGAAGCCCAAGAAGGCCACAGCAATAGCCGAGACGACGAACTGAGGAATGAGCCAGAACAGCAACTGAAGAGCAATGCAGAAGGCTAAGTAGATGGTGATGCACAGCCTTTCGCCGTAGCGCTCAGTCACGAAGCCCAGACCCGCTCGGCCGAGGGCTTGCCCGGCCCAGAAGCCAGTGGCGGAGATACCGGAAGCATAGGCAGATGCTTTGCGAACGCGCAGCATGAAGGTGACGATCCAGCCGCCGAGACCAACTGAAGATGGGATTAGCTATGGAGGCGAAGTAAAGCCAAGGACTTCGGTGACATACCTTCGACGCCCATGTATGCGAAGAAGAAGAGGGAGCAAAGCCAGGTGACCTTGGACTTGAGTGCAGCTCTGGTGCCAGCACCACCCTCTTGATCCTCGTGCGCATGCTCAGCGCGGTAGACAGCGCCCGTCTTTTGCCAAAAGGTGATGGTCAGACCGACCAGCTCAATTACGGACATGCCGACCTAAGAAGTGGTTAGTTAGCACAGGCTCTTATTGGCTGGATTCGTGTTCCTTACCATGAAGTAGTAGTAGTTGTACCACGGTAGCTCGGCCTTGACCACCATGGACGTCGCGATGAGGGGTGAAATCAGGGCCCCGACGGAATAGAACGAATGCAGGAAGCCCTGGATGGTATTTGCCTTGTCCATCGCACCAATCCAAGCACAGAAACATGCGTCCGTCAGCCCGTTACCAAAACCGCTGATTGTGTTGGCAATGACAAGAACAGGATAGGGAGGATGGAGGGCGAGGATGATGTAGGTGGTGATGTGGCAAATGGGCGCCATGATGGCAACGCCTCGCTGGCCAAGCTTCTGGTGAATGCGAGCATTGGTGAAGGCTGCGACGGAATAACCGGCGAATGGGGTCAAAAAGATGAGAGATACTATGGTGTAGCTGAGGTCATAATAGGTTTCGAGCTGTGAATAAGTGAGCATTGTGGACCCCGCGTCTTGAACATGGGAGCATGACATACATATGGGATCAAAGCCTGTAAACTGTCAGTCAGAGTTGCGGGTCAAGAAGAGGTAAGATGACTTACACCAACTGCCGCATCGTTCATTCCGGCAATGATGAAAGAAACGAAGCAGAAAGCGAGCCGGCCCATGTTGCCCTTGGGCGAGTTCCATCGTTCAATCTCTCCATGGGCATTCGGTGGCGGGGTGACATCACCACCCTTCGAGTCGATGGACTGGTGCTCTTCGGGGCCGTCTTTCTTCGGCGAAATGTCTCCAACAGCACGACCGTGGCTCGTATCAAGACGGCCAAGCTCGTACGCCTCCGGGCCGAACGCCGTGTGACGTGTGTCAACGCGAGTCTCTGTAGCGGTTTGTGACATGGCGATCGGAGACGCGACTGCGCGCTGTCGTTTTCGAAATCAGAGTGTCCGACGAGACCACTTGAAATTCAAGAAGATGAAGAAATCATCTTGGTTTAAAATACGGTCAGCGGATTTGACTTGGCCCGCCCTCGCTTTCGCTTCCGATGGTTGAGAACGGCGGGGCGGGGAAGCCGGTGACGGTGCCCCGATGATTACCCGGACGATCGGAGACTCAACCGGAAGAGCTAGCGGAGTGTCGCTCGGAGTTTTCGATGACTAAAGCGTTTTGAAGGCGGGCTTGGCAGGGTGTGATTGGCTGATTCTCCTGACTCGGCCCAGTAAAGCGGTTCAAATCATGCGGGCCGGGTCAACTGAGGAAGTTCTCCGCGAGTTTTCCGCGACTGAACGAGACAGCGAACGCGACCTTTCTTGTCTAACTGAGATTCTATGAACCTTTTTGCATAAGTTGATGGTTGAAACACGAGATGAGATCTGGCAAAGTCTGCACAATGATCGAGCTTCTGAGCTCAACTACCGGGCATGTAATTCCTCGCCTGCTTATTCACCAATGGGAAAACACGGGCGATTATTGTCTCATCGGAATGACAAATTACGTACAATTGATCGAGGCGACCGCCTGAATTGTCACATCCCTGGTCGTATGATGTGATTCACAGCCGGGGTAAGCAACTGTTTTACATATTCGGCGCTCGCTTGGATCCCGGGCGCCGTCTGGACCGAGATGCCCCATATTTGCGGTCCAGATATCGGGTCCGTCATGGGATTTTCATCGGACGCACTTCCGGTAATTCTGGGGAGTCGAATCCACGATGGCAGATTGAATGCTCGCATCAAATGTCTCTTCAACCATTTAATTCAACCCTTCATAGCGCATGACTCACCGGAAGCAACATCACGAAGGACGTAGCTTCCCGGCCTACAAACAGGAGCATTCAACTTGGTTACGCATTGACTTGATACCCTGGAAAAGATGCTCTCCATAGCGCCGAACCTGTGGAGGTGATGATGAGCTGAAACAATCCCATTTACTTCGTCACTCGTTAGCATGAAAGCCCGCCGCCGTGTCTCTACACATCTAAACACACATTGGAATGGCTTCGGAAGTCCCATTCGCTTAATACACCTAATGAGTGAATCGGGCTACCGGTCTCAGGTTGTTCCATTCCACACTTCAGTCCAAGGTGCGAATCAGGCGATGCGTCGGAATGCACGGGAGCCTCCCTTTCGTGACAGTGGGAAGACCCGGATTGTGGGAGCCCGACACGAACCGGACATATCCACAAAATCTCCTACTCCGGCAAACTGGCCCAGTCATGCTGCAGCGGACTTTGAGGTCATCGAAACATGCGCCAATCACAACGCTAACTGGGAACCATCAGCGGAGACTTACGCGTAGTTAGGTAATCGCGTTGTATCGGGAGCCACCATTGAAGAATCATTAGCGGCGGCTCCTTTATTCGCTGTGGGATGATGCGGATTGTCGCAAGGTGCCGTCTTAAAGCGAAGCTGACACCCGACTCCCGTGGGCGGCACTTGCTACCCCGCCTGCACGTCGAAAGCTGTCGCATTTCCACGAAAACGCCGCACGATTGCAGGTTGCAGATCATAGAGGATCCCCGGCACTGATCCACATCGCCATGGCCACACCGGGCGCCGACTCGGCGACAACAGCGGGAGAGCCGCCCGAGTTCATTGAAGTGGGCGACACGGCCACGCCCGAAGACGCTTCTGAACCTGAAGACTGGGATGCGCGCTCATCAACGTCGACCTCGCTAGCATCCGGCATCCAGAGGCATGCGTTCGCCAACGGTCGGAGGTGAGATTGATAGATACCCTTGGCAGTGGCACCACCGCAGGGCTGACCGGGTCATCAAGGTATCATGCCTATCGCGATGGGAGATATCCCATTCCCAACGATGAGACAGAACAAAACCGTGAAGACATGAAGCATGCCATGGTACTGGAGTTGAGTGACGGGAAGCTTTTCCATGCTCCGATCGGCGATCACCCCCAAAAGATTATCGACCTTGGAACGGGCACTGGTATGGCCGCCCTGCAAATTCAGACGTGGAGAGGCGCATGCTAACAATGTTTCAAAGGTATTTGGGCCATGGAAGGTATGTCGTTGAGATCCGATGTAGGTCTACTGGAGCTGAGATGATCGATTCAGTTGGAGATCAGTACCCTGGTGCCGAGGTGACCGGCGCCGACTTGTCCCCGATTCAACCAGACTGGTAAGTCATGCGTCACTCTGCCCTGGCTTTCTTTTCATGCTTTAACGTTGTCAAGGATTCCGCCAAATGTGCGCTTCATAGTAGATGACGTCGAAGACGAGTGGCTGGTAGGTGCAACATGCGTGACACTGTCAGTGTGAAGTATTGTTGCTAATTGGAAACCGTCCATTTCAGTTTGACAAGGACTTTGACTTCATCCATATGCGAAATCTTGCGACCTGGGTTCACAATCTTCCCAAGCTCTTAGAACGCTGTTTCGCGTAAGACTCTTCCTCCCTGAAGCTCGCTCTGTGCTCTGCTAACTACAGCCTTGTAGTAACCTTAAACCCGGTGCTTGGGTTGAAACCCAAGACTTCAACTCCAACGTCAACTGTGACGACGGTACCATGCCTGACGACTGGGCTCTTATCAAATTTTGGGCTCTCCTTCACGAGGCCATGCTCAAGCTAAATGTTGACATTCGGGTTGCTCCACGAATCGGCGAACTGATGGAACAGGCCGGATTCGTCAACGTTAGAAAGACAGCCTACAAGGTGCCAATTGGCACTTGGCCTAGGAACAACATCCTCAACCTTGTCGGCGAGTACATGCGCACGATCATGGAGGATCTGCTGGGCGCAGCTGCAAGCAAGCCACTCAAGACGTTAGGCATGACGGACACGGAGATTCAAGTCTTCCTCGTGTCTGTACGAAGTGCGCTGAGGGATCGCAACGTGCACGCTTATGGCACATACTACTCATGGGTCGGGCAGAAGCCGCTTGATGCATAGTCACGGTCGACAAGATTTGGTAGTGTCATCCTTGGTTTGAATGTACGATCGATTGTTTTCTGTCTAGCTCTTTAGCGAAAGTTTGGATATCACATAAATGGCCGCTCTTTATGGTATTGAATCATGTTTAGCAACCTTCGGTTAGGCCATTTACGAAATACCGGAGAAGAAACGCACCTGTGGTAGAACTTTGAGTAACATATAAACAAGAAAAAGTAGAACTTGTCTCGGAACCAAGAAGAATCTGGAATGCAGTGGGAAAGACATCTTGTGGTCACTTTCAGCTGGTGAGAAGACAGGAGAGGGCCTAAGATCGTTAGCCACAACGTGCCCCCTTTGTTTATGAGAACTTCGCCTGTGCCCCTTCAACTTCTAACAGGTCAGCTTCTCGCGATAAGCAGACGGGACTCGGGAGCAGAGGATCGGCCAAGACGAAAATTGTCAAAGCACACACCGCCAGCAGCGTTGGTCTGGTATGCGCCAACAGACTCGTTGCCTGAGACTTGCCGCACATCGGGGCTTGATGAAATCGCGGGTGCCGTGGCTTGGATCGGTCCTGGTCTTTATCATATTTTGCAGTGCGAACCGATCGTCCTGAACCATGCACACATGTGCGACGACACGAATGATGGCGTTCTCATGTCGCTCCGCAATTTTCCATGGCCATTCCAGGTTGTGTTCAGAAGGCACATCTCATTTAGCATGGTGGCACAGAAGGATGCAAGTTACCGATTGTGCTTCCCTATTGTCTCGAAAACTCAGGACCGTCCAACAATTCACTCGCGCGTCAACCCTAGTTTGCCCAGCCATGCAGGTGCCCTTCTGTGGAACCAGCTGAAATTCTGTACCACGTTGGAGAAAGAGGGGATGATCAATTGTCTGGGAATGATGGCTTTTTGACCTGGGCCAAGACGATATCGGTATGTTTGTCGAAATGCCGAGAGAAAACGATCCGTAACGGGCTTGTCTCCTCCATCTGATTTACTCGAGCTTTACTGGGTCGGGAAGGCCCCGGTATCTCGGTAGTCACAGGCAAGACATTCCCAAGGCCAATCGGTGTGAGACATACCATGTGGACTTGGCACATCTGCAATAATAACGCCAGATGCCCGTGGCTTTGGGCCAGCGAATCCTGCAGGCAAATGTTACTCAACTTTGAATGCCAACTGCACTCGACCGCTGTCCTCCGGTTTCCATGAAAAAGGGGCGGTTCTCCGAGCTGCCATCTTGTCAACTTTGAGGGGCACAGTGTTACGTTTGTCGGAATATTACAGTCCACACACCGTCACTTCTCGTATTACACGCTGCCATATTCTTATTTGATCCCTCTCCCCCGCTGTCGGTGTTTATCTGAACTCTTCAAGAAGCATTGTTCACAGTGCCAAACCTTATCGAGGTGGATTCACATATCCATGATCCATCGAGTTTCTAAACTCGACGTCCATCAGCATGTCGAATCTTCACGGCGACAGTCATGCGCCTGGGAAGCCCTTTCCTCAGGACATTGAGCGCAAGGCAAGCGATGCCGAAATCAGCAATACCACCCCAGACGCTTCCTTGAGAGAGAAGCACAGTACCGCCCACATTCATGGCGTCCTCTCGATTGATGACGGCGACAAGGCAAAGCTGCGGTCTACTATTGTACGCAAGTTCGATGTCCGCCTGGTGCCAGCAATGTTTCTGGCTCACCTTCTGTTCTTCCTGGACAAGGGAAACATTGCTCTCGCTCGTATCAATGGCCTAGAACAGGATCTCAACCTCAAGGGTAACCAATTCAACTCATCGTTGGCGATGTTCTTCATTCTCAATATTCTATTCAACATCCCGGGAAATCTGGCCGTCCGACGTGTTGGTGGTGCTATCTGGTTACCATCTATGATCGTCGCATGGGGGCTCGTCACAATCTCTTCAGGCTTCATACGCAACTTTGCCGGACTATGCGTCACTCGCGTCTTCCTTGGTCTGACTGAGAGTTCTTTCCTGGGCGGTGTTTTGATATATCTTGGCTTCTTCTACACGGCTGACGAGCTTATCCTGCGCGTCGGGCTATTCTACTCCAGCACTGCCCTTGCTGGATTCCTCGGAGGCCTTTTAGCCGGTGGACTTGGACAGATCAGAGTCGCAAACTACAATGGATGGCCTTGGATCTTCTTCGTCGAAGGATCCCTGACCGTCATTCTTGGTGTTGCCTTGTTTTTCTTCCTTCCACATACACCGGCCGACGCAAAGTTCTTGTCTCCTGCAGAAAGAACGCTCGCTGTCTACCGCATGCAAGCTCAAGATCGCTGGCACTTCCTGGAGCCCCAGCAGTTGGACGATCGTGAATCTTTTGAGAGAGATTCAGCCATGGAAGGGACCGCCTCGAAAGATCCTCTTAACTGGCCAACAGTCAAGAGCGCCATCTTCAACGTTGTCACTCTCACCATTGCTGTCGGCGCCTTCTTCTCTATCGAGGCGATTTACAGTTTCGCCATGTTCTTCCCGACTATCATCGCTGCTATGGGGTACAAAAGTCTCCAAGCATCCTTGATGACGGCTCCGCCCAACTTGCTCGCCCTGATCTTCACAGTCGGCATTTGCTTCTGGAGTCAAAGGTCCGGGAAGACAGCCCTTCCTCTGAACGTATGCAGCGTCATCGGTGTTTTGGGATACATGATGCTCATTATTGGAGCAAAAGTTGGCCCGCCGCCGCTCGGTATGAACGCCAAGGTCCAATACGCCGGGTCATTTCTCGTTGCGATGGCAGTCAATGGATCACCGCCTCTAGCTCTCACTTGGCTTAGCATCAACGCATCTCCACACTACGTTCGAGCCATTGCTCTGGGATTTGTGTTGTCAATTGGAAACACTGCTGCATTCCTGGCATCATTTACTTACATTAAGACAGAGGCGCCTCAGTAAGTTCCGCACTTTGATTCACATTATTGATCCTGACTTCAGACGCAGATACATCAAGGGGCACTCAATCAATTTTGGATGCCTATTTGGTCTTCTTATCATCGGTGTCACACTTCCGTTGTACATGAGCTGGGAGAACAAGAAGCGTGAGCGGGGCGAACGAGACTACAGGCTGGATGAGAGCCGGCAGAATGGCTTGTCCAAAGAGGAACATGAGTTTAGACTCGGTTGGATGCATCCGGGTTTTCGTTTTAAGGTCTGAAGATTTGTTCAGAAATTTCTGGGCATTGAGCGTCCGGCGAGAGTGGACTTGTAAACATGAGGTGATGTACACGTACACATGGGAGGGCAGATGGTTGAGACGTTGTCGGGATACCAAAAGGAATGCATCACAACCTTACATCGAGGACAGTAAGTATCATCTTGGAATGTGCATCTACATTGATCTCATGGCACGCGACTAATACACATGGTTCATCTGCCCGTCTATCGAGTCAGGAGTTCCCAGAAGCGCCTGGAACTCACGACCGAACATGGCCCGTGAGTCTGTCAAGAGGTTGCCTTCAGCCCAGGACATATCTTCCTTACTCGTGTACTTAGCTGACGCGGCTGTTCAAGAACCTGAATCAGCGATGAATGAAGTCATCAAACAGTCTAACTGCAGAAGCAAAAGAAACGAGGGCCTTTGTAGCTCATCATCAAGGTCGACAACAGACACACCAGACTGATGAAAGATACGTACCGGATGCCAGGCTTAAACGCCGATCCGCTCGGTTATCGCCGCTGTGCAGCCGCCGTCACGACGCTAAAACACAAAACACAGGGGCAAAGAACAGCAATTTCGATCCGTTGCCGAGGTGGATCCCCCCGTCAATCAACCTCCTTTCACCCTTCACTTCGACTTCGGACGACACCAGTCTTCGGCACTGAGCCGACTTCATCTGTGCGGGCCGTGCTGCGTGTTGCGAGACGGGCTTCATCAGAGCGTGCATACATACAGACAGGAACGATGACGGGCCACGGTCTCCTGTTCTTCATCCCGGGCAATCCAGGCCTTGTCGACTACTACACCGACTTCTTCGACTCGCTCAAGGCCCGCATCGGATGGGCGGATGGCCACATCCACGTCCACGGCCGCGATCTATTTGGCTTCCGCGACGACAGCCATGAGCCCTTCAGCAATGAGCATCCGCCGTACGACCTGGAGCACCAGATCGAGGCTGTTTATAACCATCTGGCGTCGCTGCGGCGAACAGACTCAACGCGGAATGCGCCGGGAAAGAAGGGTGAGCCGTATGACTTCATCATCTTAGCGGGACACTCAGTGGGCAGCTACATCGCGCTTGAGATTTTTCACAGACATCTCAAGGACCCCTCACGTGCACCGCACCTAAAGCTTCACGCGGGTATCTTGCTGTTCCCGACGGTTACGCACATAGCCCAGTCTCCTGCGGGAAAGAGGCTGGACCTCATCCGCACGACACCAATGCTCAACAACACCGCACATGTCATCGCGCAACGGTTTTTGGACCTGTGGCCCGCGGCTGCATTGCGTTGGTTTGTAAGCAACGTCTTAGGGATGGGCACCAAAGCCGCAGAAGTCACGACGGGGTTCTTAAAGAGCCGCGACAGTGTGTGGCAGGCTCTGCATATGGGCAAGGATGAGATGAAGGTCATCACTGAGGAGAAGTGGGACAAGGAACTTTGGGAAATCGAAGAGGACGACCTTGGCAGCGGCAGTGGGAAGAGAACTACACCTAGATTCTTCTTCTACTTTGGAAAGAAGGATCACTGGGTTGCAGACCACTTCAGAGATCACTTCATCCGAGCCCGTGAGAAGCATATTGAGAACGGCTGGGCACGAGTGGAGATTGACGAGAGAGGACTCCCTCATGCGTTCTGCACCACCGAGAAGAACAGCGAGCTGGTTGCTGACAAGGTTGCACAGTACTTGAAGGAGCTTTGGGATGGGCTTACACCATCAGAGTCGTCGTAAGGCGGGTAGGGAACATTATGATTTAAGAGGGTTACATGATACTAGACAATAGACAATAATTGTATTGCTCCCATCGCTCTTGTGATATCCTACACACAAAGAAAAGGTTTTGGTGTCAGAATTTTGCTTGCTCCAAAACTCCGTTCACTCCCCATGCATCAGCTTGCCTCGAGTCTTCCACTCTACATGCATGCTTCCTGTCGTCGCCCCTGAGGCCTGAAGTCGTCTTGCTGACTTTTAGCAGTGATCTATATTTGCCGAATCTCTGTCACGTCCTCCGATTCCTACGTAGAGTTTAGTTAGGCATCGGCCTGCCAATCTGCAGGCTACTAACACTGGCAGTCTGTGGCGAACGTCAGTATGATATCCATTGTACACGCATTCATCATCGGCTCACCTCCGCCTCGGCCTTCTGCTTCTTACGCCTCATCAGGCCATAGATAAACACCCCCATCGCCAACAATGACACACCGGCTGCGAACCATGTCAGTTTAATTTCAAATTAAACGCAGAGCGAAAACTTACCAACACCACCAAACACACCCAACAACACAACAGCGGTGGGAGTTCCACCAGCGCCCTTGGGCATGGAGCTGGAAGAAGCAGAAGATACGGGTGGAACAGCCGCGGCAGGAGGTGGTAATGGGTTTGCGCCGGTCGGAGGAGGAGTGGCACCGGGAGGAATAGGAGGCGCGAGGCCTAATGAGGAGCTCATGGGAGGCAGAGGAGGAGGCGGCGGATTCATGACTGGCGGAGGAGGTGGAGGTGGCGGGGTGTTGGCCGGAGGCGGAGGAGGAGGAGGTGCCGCGCTGGTAGCTGGTGGCGGCGGCGGCAGCGGTGCTGGCTGAGGATTGATCACAGGAGGCGCCGGCGCCGGTGTTGCAGTGACCGTGACTGTTGTCGGGATCATGATCATCACCGTCTGGGTGATGGTCGCAGCTGACGGGGTCACTGTGACGAAGATCGTGACCGTCGGAACATTCGCATTATTATTAGGTGGCAGTCCATTTGCCGGGGGAGCTGTTCCTGGGGTTCCCGGCTGTGGCTGGCCATTATTGATGATGATACCGCCAGCTTGACCCAACACAGAGAGAAGTTGGTTCGGATCGATGGGGAGAGCATTGGCGTTGGGAGGGCCATTCGCGGCCGCTGCAGCCTTTACGGCGTCGGGGTTGGTCTTCGCATTTTGCTCCTCGCGCTTGACAATTTCCGCCATTTTGATACCCGTTCGTCTTTCCTCCACTTCGACTTGTTCTTGTCCTTCCTTTCTTCTTTCAAGACAACCCAGGTCTTGAGTCTGACCAGCGAAGGCGAGGGTCTTCTTCGGTAGACGGGCCGAGAGGCGACTACACACTTACAAGCATATCACAAATTGCTTGCCGTACGAGACCGATTTGTTGAGCAACCGAGAGAGAGTGGTGCTAAGGTATGAATGAACAGCAACCCGCTACTGGAAGACGTGGAGGCACCCATGCAGTTTTAATTCAGGCCCTGTCTTGGACGTGCAACTATTTGACTTCTGGCTCGTGTCAAACTTACAGGACCGAGGCGCCACCACTCGGGCCTTCGGTATGGCCCTACGGCATTGGGATTGCCTCATTGGGCAAGTGGGCAGCAGGTTTCTGGGTGAAGATGCTGAGGTTTTGGGTGTCAAATCCAATGTCCCCGAACACTGGAGGAAAAGAAGGTGTAATTGTGGGCTTTGTGGGAGAACGTGCGCTCCCCGACCCCCTCGTTTCCCCTCATCGTTCTCATCTTCCACTCTGAGTTCAAGGTTCGGCTGCTCTGATTTGCGTTGAAGGGGCCCTGGAGGGGATTGGGGGCCACACCCTCTGATGGGTGTAACCACTGCGACGCCGTGTCGAAGCAGCCTCGGTGTTTCAAGAGAGGGCCAGAATTGGTCCAGAAGATGGGATGCCAAATGGCTTTTTGTGTTTTTCGAAACCAGTTTCTGTAACCTGCAGTCGCCGTGCATCTGAGAGGGTGGGAGCTCGGCCGTGCGTAGAGTCGCAGGCTACCCCCGTCCAACTCTTCAAGGGGTCAGACTTGTTCCCGCTTTCTGCCACCCTTTTCCATCCCAATGGGTTGTAATTCATCAGCTTGTTTTCTGAAAAGGATCAATTGCTCCTTGGATTTCTGTATTCGCGATCCTCCTGACGTCAAAGCCGATTATGGCCAGCAACCGGCTGCGTCACTGCGTGGCGGTGGAAAATAAGGCTTACCTTCAGTGTGAATGAACGCTGGAGCACTTATATGCTTCCATGCAACCGAGCGCAATGTTCATTAGTGCCGCTTAGATAGGTTTCCATAGACACTCTTCGACCGACGACGACCGAAGAGAAGGCAAGATCAACAGAGCTATGAACCCCAACAGACTCCAATCGCAGCAACAAAGGCCCGGCGTGAAGAGGGGTGTTCTGGGAAGTTTGTCTGCAGCTTCAGCGGCAGCCTACAACTTTCTTGCTCACGACTTTGAATTTGTGCCGGACCGGTATCATGACGACAAGTTCTTTCCCACACGGCTATCTCGGGCGGGATCTAGTATCCGACTCGGTCGCGCTCGCGGCCGGAACAACTATCCATTGAGACCACCGCCCATTCGGAAGAGGACATGGCAGAAGGCTACGAACGGGGAGTTGCGCAGCAAATCATTCGAGGACTTGCAGTTCAACCACCCATACGATGAAGCACGCGGAGGAAACGACCGAAACCCGTTTGACGACGCCAATGAGGTGGAAGAGCAGGACGATGAGGCCGACGACGACGAACCGTACCACGTCTTTCCGAAGCGACAAAAATGGCTGGTCATTGTGATCATCGCTACAGCCGGCCTTTTCAGCGGATTGTCATCCAATATCTACAACCCGTCTCTTGATGCCGTTGCGCAGGTAAGACTCGGCCCGTTCCAGCGCTGATGGTGAGAGCGAGGGTGATGCTGATGCTGATTATGATTACTCGCAGGACCTCAAAGTCAGCTCCTCGCAGGTTTCCCTGACAATCACGTCTTACCTTATCATGCAAGCTGTGTCTCCTCTCCTATGGGGACCCATGTCAGACACATTGGGCCGGAGGCCGACATACATCGCCTCCTTTGCGGTCTACATAGGCGCCAACGTCGCGCTTAGTTTCTCACCGAATTATCCGGTGCTGCTCATTTTCAGGGGTGTCCAGGCCGCAGGGAGTGCGTCAACTGTCAGTATCGGTAAGTTGCCATAGTCTCCGTTTCTCCCTTCGACTACCCAATTTGGCAACTAACGGCAGTTCCAAGGCAATGGAGTCATTCAGGATATCTCGCCGACTTCCGAAAGGGGTGCATTCATTAGTTTTTACCAGGCCAGTAAGCTAAGTTGTCAACATGCTACAACACCATCAACTGACACAACCGCAGTTCGAAACTTCAGCACAGCGATAGGTCCCGTATTGGGCGGCGCCTTGGCTAATTCACTTGGCTTCCGTTCAGTGTTTGTCTTCTTGCTTATTGCCTCGACGCTCATCATCATTGCAATTGTTGTTTTTCTTCCCGAGACAATGAGAAGCATCGCTGGCAATGGTGCAATAAGACTCAAAGGTCCAGTTTACAAGCCTTTGATCAGGTACATCAGGAAAGAGCCTAGGTACATGCAAGATCCAGACGGTCCTCTGAATTCCAACAAAGTCACCATCTGGACGTTTCTCAGACCCTTCAGACTGTTCAGGGAGAAGGATCTTGTCATCAACCTCGTTTGGGGTGGGTTCGTCTACGCTATCTGGAACATGGTTACCACCAGCACCACACCCGTTTTCAAAGCACGGTTCCCTTTCCTGAACGAGCTGCTCTTGGGTGTGGCATTCTTACCCAACGGTAAGTGGGGACTCACACTCCAACCCTTCCCTCAGCTGCAGCGAATCCCAATGCTTCTCTCGGCTGAGGGAAGCATGTATCAACTCGACTGACATGTCATGTGCAGGCATCGGGACCATTGTCGGCTCTGTCTTGGCCGGGAAGCTGTTGACCCGGGACTACAAGGCCATTTCGGCCGAGTACAAGGCAACGCATAACATGAGGGAGGACGAAGAGCTGTCCCCAAAAGACATACCGCCAGATTTTCCCCTTGAGAAGGTTCGCTTACAACGGCTTCCGTGGATAGTAGCATTATTCACCGCTTCCATCACCGGCTACGGCTTTTCCCTGGCATATCCTGCGGCGACATCTCGACCCGGTTGGATAGCACTCCCCCTCGTGTTGCAATTCCTCATTGCAGCCTCGGCAAACGCCATATTTGCTCTCAATCAGACAATCATCTCGGACCTTTGTCCCGGACAAGGTGCTAGTGCAACAGCCATCAACAACTTAGTGCGATGTGGTCTTGCCGCCTTGGGCGTGGCTTTTGCGGAACAGATGATTAACGCTGTGGGACCGGGAACAGCATTCCTGGTGTTGGCTTTGGTGGTCATAGCCGTCTCGCCCATCCAAGTTCTTAACCAATACAAAGGCCCCAAATGGCGGGCAGACAGGGCAAGGAGAGGCGGTTCAAAGGCCACTGCGGCGGTGGAGGATCGACAAAAAGCTTAGGTACGGGCTTGGCATAACGCGAAAACATCTGGAGCATTTGTTTGCAATCACATTGGGAATCATATTGGACGAAGCGAGCATACTCAGCATTGTTAGAATTCACACGACACAGATCATTACACGAAATACCATCATACAGATCATTGGGTGTCGAGCATAAGCCAATGACATCCATGGCTAAGATACACTTGTTGGTAGAACTGGATGCTATTTCTGTAGATCTCTCAAATTCTATCTACTCTGAAGTCATTGCAGCGAGATTGACTCCAGCTCTAATCCATATGAGATATCATAAGACCCTCCGAGAGCTGGAGTAGACTTCCGCCTTGTTGCTAGGCGTTGTCATCTACTGCCGTCACAATCGAAGTCAACCTCGCACGATCATCTAAATGATCCTTCATGATCAACATACCCATATTTCTGGCGAACGAATTGACTGGGATGAACCCTTCACCACTACGAATCTTACGGCAACCACTCCCGCTGAGAACAGTTTAGAGTTGCCCATGGGGCGATCTTGTGCGTTGCAGGCCGTCTGGTGTTTGCGTTGAAACACGGGACCCGGGTCCTGTAGCCAAGGAGATCCCGGCAGTAAAGCATCCCAAACCAACATCGGTGGTCCGTACTCAATGCCTGGCTGCCGCATAGGTTTCCCAAAGCGGCGGGCATTGGCGCCACTCGTCGTGCGCCGAAAGTCGCATTCACGTGGCATCTCGGCTATTTGGCATTGTCACATTTGATAGATTAGACAGCTCCTGTCAGATGGAGTACGGAGAAATTTGAAAAGAGCCGGTCGCCGGAGTCACGGCAGCGCTAGGGCTGCAGGATTCGGCATGCTCATGTCAGTTTGACAGATGCAACTGCCGTCTTCCGTAGCCGGTGTGTTGAAGGATTTCAACCTGACCTGCTTATCTTTGAAGGTTATCTCTACCGCTAGTCTAGTCTACGGCATAGCCTTTTAAACTTGGCCGCTTCCGCAAACCAAGCGGAGCAGCCCGTTCTCTGCTAAAAGTCTACTGGAAATGGACTGCAGATCCCACGCTCACAGACCGTGGGTCTGAGCTGGTGAGACTAGGACATCCCTGCGGCACAAGTGAACCTCATGATATTCTTGAGCGGCTGTTTGTCTGGCCAGCCGGTCTATCTGAACCTGGATTGGTGAACAACTTACATCAGCCGCTAGAACGTGTCGCGAAAGGACGAAGATCCATCAGCAGTATGGGCTGAGAAGCTTAGTCAAACTCTGCTGGCTTCGGGTCCAAAGACCCGGGAAGTATGTCGACGATAGAAGGGCATGTCTCGCAAATTGTTCTTTTTGAGAACTGGTTGGATTTCGAAGATGTTTCCGGCGTTTATCATGATATCCCGGTCCCTTTCGGAATTACCCAACCCCGATTGAGCTGTGGAAATTCTGGTTCGTGATTCAATGAAGTACATGGCGACGAATATAGAGGTCTGTGCTCGTAGGATTGATTCACTGTCTAGGCTACGACCGTCCAAGAACATCTTAGTGATTCATTAATGAAGGGCGTGATGTATTTAAGAAAACTTGTGGTTTTTCTGGTTTTCGTTCTAGAAATGAACACTTGAAAATCATCAAGACTTTGCAGAAGCAAGTTACATGATTAAAAATGGTCGACTTCATGCCTCTCCCAAGGTCTGATAACTATGACGTGAATGGGGCAAGATATCTCATTCACTTTTCACTCCCAGAAGACTCCGAAAGGTGGCATGTTAAATGCATGAATCTTGCAGCACTTGCTAAAGATGATCGGGATTGGGGATGGGACACGTCCGATCCTCTGCCCGAGGAGAAGTTTGCAAGTATAGAACGAGGACTCGAGCAACTCAGAATGGACAACATCAGCATTAACATCAGAGATGACTCGGAGGATGTCGTCTTGATCACAGGCTTTGACGACGCTTACAGGGCCAGGCAGAATGCAAATATGAGAGTACCAGATCTTGATGGCGATGTCACAGAGCTGCTCGCTCAATTCCGATACATCGCCTTCTTCTTCTATGAGGTCGAGTTGCTCACTGCTGTTACTCACTACTGTCAAGGAGACTTCGAGTTTCCTGGTAAGAACTTCGCGAAATTTGTGAAAAGAGTACCTCAGCCTGGCCATAGCCTGCAAGAATGGGTTGCCCCTGGTAAGAGACAGCACATCATCATCTACTTCAGCCACAAGAATTATGAGAATATCTCAAGATCGACAATAGGTCTGTTCGACAGATACGACATGGATCAGGACCCAGAGTTCCTCTTCATGAGTGAGTACGCGACTAGCTATGATGCGTGTGCTTCCGAGTCACGAGCGCGCGGGGAGCTGTTACCTCAACTACTTTTCGGCCTGGATGATGATGCTCCTGGTGACGAGGATGTTTCTTCGTCAGGGGAGGGCTTCGGAGATTTCACCGTGATGAAGTTCCGGGACAGTAAGGACCAGTAAGAGATGAAGTGGTTGGCTTGAGATGTATTCAGACAGAGAGTGAATCAAGATATCCATAGAATTAGTATCTCACCTTGCCTAATGAATATCCCATGAACAGAGATCTTTTCATGTTTCTTCATCTCTGGTCGCATTGTGATTTTGGAGAGGAGTTCGTAATACTTCAAGTCCCAAAGCTCATATACACAGTCATTTCTCTTCAGGTATGGCGAGTATGTCTCCCAGCGTTCACCACTAACACGTTGTAGATCTATCTCACATTCTCTCGCGTGGCTTCCTGCATGGTAATGTGATTCTAGTTGAGCATGATCTCTTGAATTTTCGAACCTTGTCCTCATGAATAGAAAACGTTCATGGCACTTGCTGACGGACAGGTCATTTATGAGCTTTTCCAAGATACAGAGAGCCTATGTATACTTCTTTATATTTTGGATATTTGAGTAGCTCATCTGCCACATCTTGGGATCGTATTAGACCCGTGGCTATAGACGTAGATAGGACCCGTGGATCTAGCATCAGTTCCTGTCTACATATGGAGGATACCGAATTAAGTATCAGAAGCCAATTGTCGTCATTTTCCACCCTCACGATTTCCAATATTCAGTCGTTCTGTAAGCCTTCTCCAGTGTTTCACCAGCAGACATTGTCCCCCGAGCGTCGATGCCGCTACGGCGGACAAGCACTTTTCTCTCAATATCGAAACAATTGTCGACGTTTGTTCGAGTACAAAGATCGTACAGCCTTTTGACTGTCATGTCGCAATATTTCCCTTCTCTGAGAGAAACAACATCCCATCCGTCAGAAGTTGTGCTGTTGCATACAAGTGAGGCTTCATGACCCTCGGCTTCTGTCACGATGAGATGGCTGGGATCCCGGTTGGATCCTCGCCGCTTGCTGAGAACATTCTCGGTGCGGTTCCGCGCGGGCTCCGGGATAGAACGCCGCAGCTCCTTGATCGGTTTGAAGCTCTTGATCTTAGGCCTGGTGTACACGCCCTTGTCCCATACAACTCTGTCGACAGCCAATTCAGGACTTTTGTCGCAGCCCTCCAGCCCGGTGGCCTTGTCCACGTCATACTGAAGCGGTGGCTTGAAGAATGGAACAGTTCCGTCAGGTTCGAGACGTCGCCACCAGCCGAATCGTGGAGTGCTCCTGCAAAGGTACTTCTGCTGATCCTTACGGTACATCTGAATCTTGGAAGGTGTCCCAATCATGTCGTTTACGTGGAAACTGATGGACCGAGGATAGTTGTCGACGATACCGCCAGAGCTCATGTACACGCATTTTGGGTACTTGTCCCCAACTTTGCGCTGGCTGAGAAACCACTTGGCGCCGCAGTACATGGCCAGGTCGCCGTACCATGTGGCACTGAGTTTGCCGTTGGAGACCTGGACAGCTGAGATGCAGATAGTCTCAGAGTACAACTGAGATATCATCACGTACTGCGCTGTTGCCATCGGGTCTCTGTTCTGCGTGTGTGGGATTTTGTAGATGTTGTCATTAGGGTCGTTGCTGACCGGCAACTTGTTTCTGTTGTCTTCGACCCAGTGTTGACCGATTCTTCTGCCGCCCTCGTCCCAGAGCGAGATGAAAGGCTCAGAACCCGACGCCTCCAAGTTGGCGCCATCTCCAGTGACAATGGTCACCCATGTCTCAGGTATGTGTTTGTCGGGAATGCCAGCATCATGTGACCACTTGAACGGCATGATGAGATTGTCTGGGCTGAAGAGAAACCCTAGGATACGGGCTCCAGCGGCGAGATTAACGTTGACCATACTGAATGTTGCGGAAGGAGGAAATCATGGTCGGATGACCGAGACAGTGAGTCGCCGGCGTTCAGGCTCGAAGCGTCAGTTTTCGGGTTTCGGGTGCAGAAGGAAGAGCAGGGCAGCCACAGCCTTTGGTCAGGATTCTCAGAGCTGATTTTATATCGTGCAGTTTTCATTCACCTTGGGTTTTGATATATCGGAAGATTCCTCCAAGAGGGATTGTTGGTGGAACTGACGTGTAACAGCAGCATCCCTACGACGAATGTGGTCGTTACATTGCTTTGTTTCCTCGTCCATTTTCGGGTACTGACATAAAGGGAGAGACGCATGCGTCTCGACACGAATATTTGGCGTTCTACAGTGCCACACATCTGGTGACATATTTCAGGATTTGTCTCCCAGTGGCAACAACGTGAGGGAGGTTCTCGTCCTGAAGCTACCTTACGGACAAATGGCGGGTTCGCAAACGTGATATATGTATCCATAAAGCTTCATTCTTCACGCAACTCATTCGCAAATGACGTCAAGCCATTTTACCAAGGTCTCAGGTACTGAATTGAAGCCGTCTCCGTTCTGGACGGCGAACACGAGCAGCTAGACTCGGCAAGAACGAAGTCTTAGCGTAGGGGCCGGAGTATCTTGCTATGCAGAGAGTCGCTGGCAGTCTCTTATCGTGTGGATCGACTTTGTGTTGGGCTTGTGATTTATGCGTCCCTTTCTTGAATCCCAGCTCCGCAGCATCCAGCAGCCTGAATATGTATTACTACATCCGCTTGAGTTGGTCTTGCTGCGTGAACGCTGTGCTCGCTGACTCCATCCCAAGATTTAGATTTATGAAATTTCTCACAACGAGAGGTCCTCTTTGTAAGGGACATCCCGTCACTCGAGAGCTTCAGCCGATTCTCACGCAGTATTCTCTCAGAATATTGCCCTGTCGCCCTGTAAAACATCACTTGCTCGTTCCTGCCAGCTTTGAAGGCGACTTTCATTGTCAGGTATTTCTGTTCTTGCGAAAGAAGTAGGACATCTTCGGGACTTCAACGTCCAAAAGATTCAAGCTTAAGCTTGATGACCTTCTTCGTTGCCATTCAAGAGCGCAGCAATGATGTAATTTGGAGGCACACATTATTCCCGCAATAGAAATCTTTCGGCGGAAAGCGGTAAGCGCACGAGGCAGCTTGGTTGCCGACTTTGCACTGAGCCTTTCAAAATCTTGGGATGGCATTGCGTCTAAGGGCCAAAGTGTTTAGTGTGGTCAGCAAGCGCCAACTCTACGCCTGGAAGCTTTCAAATGGGGCAACAATGTGAGATGGCGAGACCGAGGTCTCCGCCAGTCACAATGGCATTAGGCAAGCAAACATTCTCGTGCTAGCGTGACTAATGCCAAGATGCAACGGCCGTTTCTTTGTCGTGAGCGTTCTATTTTCATTCTGAGAAACACAGTGGAACGACGATAGCTTGGCCCAACGCACCGTGTTTGAAGAACGTCTGGCCATAGCCATCCCACTGACGAGTATTGCACTTCGCGAGGGCTATCTCATACCGGGAAGCAGATCTCAGAGCCAGACATGGTGAGCCGTCTTGATCGTACGTAACCCTCATAAAACGATTGTGAAAAACTAAATCAGCGGCTCGTTGAGGAATGTGGCTATGTCATTGGCCCGGGCGTGTGGCCACACGCATCAACACACCCCATACGAGAACGAAGCTGCTTCAGGAACAAACTTTATAACCGTGCCTCGCGGCGTTGAAACTTTTTAACCTGCATAAGAAGTTTGCTTAACAGCAATAAGCTTCAGAGTATTTCTCCGCCAGCCAGGGGCCGGAAACGACCGAGAGGGACCAACCATGTCATGATGAGGCACCAACGGATTAGAACGACCAACGATCGCAGGTCATAAATCATGAATTTTCTGAAATCGTACCTATGTACACAGTACCAAGTTTCCCCCTGTTTCCGGCCAGAGCCATCCCATACCACACCAGGCACCGTCAACCCCTTAGTCGTCAAAATTCGGTATTAAACCACCAGAAAGAGTTACCGAGTTAAAAGGTTTAGATTGATTACCCACGAGCAATGAAATGACCGTTATCGATTTGAATCCAAGCTGTCTGTTCCCGTGTGATCGCTATCTCCGTAGTGTACGCTAAACTCAGTTCCCTGCACAAAGTGACTCGTCAACACAAATTCACTCGGCTTGGTTTCTCGACGGAACGGCAAGGGGCAGACCCGCCGCTCCGGCCGGCTTCGGGGGAGGGGCGACACCAGGCTTCGGAGGCTGCGTGCCGGGCTTAGGACCCTGAGCACCGCCAATGAGAGCACCAGCCTCGATGGCTCCCGGCGGTGCGGGAGCCGGGCTATTTGGGTCGGAGCCTTTCTGCGGCGCGGGAGCAGCGGCCGGTGGCGGCGGCTGCTGGTTCGGTGTCGCTGGGGTGCTGCCCGGCTTGGGCTTGACACCACCCGCAGCAGCACCACCAGCAGCAGCACCACCTCCGACCAGCGCCCCGGCCGCGACGGCTCCGGCGGGAACGGGAGCGGGTTGGTTGTTGTTTGGTGGAGGCTGTTTACCTTGAGTAGCGCCAGCTGCGGCAGCACCTGCGTTGGCAGCGCCAGCACCAGAGGCCTTCTTCGGAGCGCCTGCGGGAGGAGCGTTTGGAACAGCGGCGGGCGGTACGGCGGCAGGAGGAGCGGCGGGTGGTGCGGCGGGCGGAACAGCGGGAGCGGCGGGAGCGGGCGGGGTGCTGGCCTTGGCTGGAGGAACCGTGGCCTTCGCCTTCGCCTTAGCCTTCGCCGGAGTGGCAGCCTTGGCCGCCTTCTTCGCCGCCTTCTTGGCCTTCTTCGCCTTCTTCTTCTTCTTCTTGCCGAGAACCTTCTTGAGCAGGCCTAGCAGCTGACGGGTCTGGAGCTCGGTGTCGTCGCCGCCGCGGGCGGCCAATGCAGCATTAGGCTGTTCAACAGCGGCTACATCGCGACCGTTGATCTGGGGAATGTCGGCCTGGGGACCGAGTTCACTGGTGTTGTTAGTAACCGTATTACCTGTGCCTCCCGTCATGTGCCTACTTGAAATCTCCTCTGGCAACGTCCGTTCCAGCTGGGGCACCGTTGATGCCGACCAGGAGGGCCGAGGCGAGCAGGAGTAGGGGAGTTGAGAACCTCATCGTAGTGAGTGAACTAAATATTGACTAATAGTATGATGAAAGAGAGATGAAGTATCTTTTGACCAAGTCAAGCTTGGTGGCTCAGTGGGAAGATTTTCTCGTGTCTGCAATGCCTTGGGGGTGGGCGTGAACTGAGGGACCTGCCTGCTCCTCCATAATCAGAAATTGGGTTGGGCCATCTTCCTTTAGTAGTTTCTCTGAATGGCCTCGACTCCGTGTTGTTGTCAGGGATACTCTACCCTCGTCCAAACCTTGGGCGAAGTCGTCCACACTATCCCAACATGCGGGTGTGCCGATCGATTGGTCGCGATTTCAGATTAAAATTCGCCGGAAGGACGACTCGCGAGTCTCTGAAACCAGTAATCGCAACTGCAGAGAAGAGAGAGATGCCAAAGTTCACCGGTTCGAAGTGCCCGACCCCGCGTGGATTCGCGCCTCCGCATGTTGCCGGATCGACGGGGACGGGGATACCACCTTGCATTGGAGTTTGTTATGGATCAGCGCAGTTGAAGGCATTGCCCTGCGTCGCCCGATATCCTGACTTATTCGGGCGAAGTGGCGTTTCGCTGTGGTGTTTCGGGGGTGGGGAGGCTCTCCCCGTCTGATGTCGACGATAGGCAAACTCCTGCAGGAGGACGCGAGAGATATCGATTCGTCCCATCTGATGTCGTTTCAGTCCCCCTTCATTGGTGGTGTGCCTGAAAGGCGAAGCTCCTCACAGTCTTCGGCAAGCGGAGCCCTGGTCTTAAGCTTACATAGGGCACGATGTTGCGAGCGACCGGGGCATCCACGCAGGGGGATGGTGGTCATTGTGGAGGGGAGCCAACTGGCGGTTCGACTTCGCCCGATGCAGGCTGGAGGCTTCGGGAACCTTGCACCTCTCGACCTTTCCCTGATTCTGACGATAGTTGGAAGTTAGGTTTGTGTTAGTTCCACTTCGAAAACGTTTTGGAAGTCAGAGGGCGCGCTGCGTGGCCTGGGTCTTGGTTGGCCACCTGCAGGCTGGGAAGTTATTCATCGTCTGCCGAAAAAACTAAACTTCTCAGCCCATGCGTGGGAGAAAATTGTATTCGCCCGGATCCATCTCGTCCTAGAACCCACGTTGTCCCTCGCGCGGGCGCGCGGAGAAAGGGGGAGAGATCAAGGGCAGCATAGTTGGATTAGCTTGCGGCTCTAAGCAAAGTTTTGCCTTTGCTCACGCAATGCCAATCTTGCGTCACGAACGAGGCAAAATTGACGTCGACTCCATGATGCGACTCCACGTCGCTGGCAATCCCATATCCACAATCGCGAACAGTGCTTCCTTGAACGTCAAGCAATCCTCACAACGGTGACAGCTGCCGTGTGGAACGACAGTGGGTTGCTTCAGATGGCGTTGAGAGGAAGCGCAGCATCTCGTAGCGAACCGCAGTGCAACAACAGACAGGAGACAGTCAGATGACAAGACCGGCGCTCATTCCTGTTCTCATGCGGATGCCGTGGCAGTTCCATTCGCAGTTGAGACGGCAAAGCAGGTGTCCGCTCACGGACGTGCCTCGGAGACCAGCAGAACATGGCACGACCCGTGTGTGGTGGCCCAGGTGAGGTGCATGAGTGCGCGGGCAGGCATGGCGCGAGTTCATGTGTGTCCGACGGTGCTCTCCCAGCGGCTTGGGATGCGCCCACCGGGATCGACGCCAAGCGAAAATCGTTTCATGCGCGTGTTCGAACGAGGGAAGATGGGCAACTATGGCCGACAATGGCTTGCCAAGACTGGGTGTTTGGGACTCTTGCATGGGGTGATGGGTGATAATGGGAGGCTGTCTTGACTTATGCGGAACGAATGAGCGTATCAAAAGACAGGATGTTATTTCTGGCGGATATGCAGGTACGGCGACGATGGTCCAGTGATATTCGGTGCTTTGTGATCTCGTGTGTATGTTTATTCGTGAGTGAGGCGGCTGTCGTGTGCGAACAGAGTTTCTGAGGGCTGTCGCGGCTGTTCCGTCGCATCTCTTCGCCTCGGGGCGGAGATCTCGGCAGTCCCAATAAGCAAGTCATTGGGCTTCCCGCTTCAACACACACCGCGAGGATGTCTCCGCGCAGAAACGCGTCCCACGGCAAGGCAAGGACCTGTCGCAGCATTGTGAGAGTAGAGCCCTTGGAGAATCAGCATGTGGTCCAGGCCTCCCGACTCTACACAGCCACATATGCATATTCGGCGGGGAACGTTTGTTGCACGTGTGAAAAGACCCCGGCGGATGTCGCTATTTTCAGGATTAAACATGCTCAATTAGATGGGTCCATGATCTCCCAATCGGATCTAGCCAAGCTCTGGGCTTAATCTCGTTACCAAAAGAAGGGTCTCTCAGAGGTGCATGACCGAGTCAACGAAGGCCTGGAGATGGTTATGTCATGGTGTCCGAGAGCGAGCTGCTGCTGACGTACGCTCGTCAGGCACGAATAAGGGCAGGAAAACTGGTCCGTGAGGAAGTGAAGGCATCACGAGCCATTCGCCATGATGACATACGCAGTCCGAAGGTTCCGACCGCGAGAATCTGGCGTCCGGAGATGAGCCGGAGTTGGTCCGAATCCACCGGCCGGAGTCCTTGCCGCCCGGAGGTACGTACCGGTCTCCACCAACGGAGTTTCCCCCGCAGGTCACCGGAGGGCAGTCTTCTCTTCCCCGCGCGATCCTTCTCGGTTCCCATGAGCTTGGTAAGACACACTGCTGGGTATCTTGTGCAACTCTCGCGCTCAATAATCACCCGCATCCAATTGCTACCGATAATGGAGCTGTGCTGAGGACCTGTCTCTCCGCTCATGCTGCATGTAACCGAACCACTTCCCAACTATTTACGTCATGACTTTTCTCCCCCGGCTCTTATCAGAATGAGCTGCCTGTCCGGGTCGAGGACGCAATCAATCTGTGCCGGCTCAAGCTACGCGATCCCCGGAACTGCTTATCACTCGCTTGCCGTTGTCGGTGCCGTGCCGAGAGAGACACTAAACCACGCGATGCACCGGTAAACCGTGCTAGACATGCAGGACGAGATTGGTCTGACCGGGATATCAACATGCATTTATATGTGCTCGCGTCCAAGTTATGGTCCGAGCAACCTCAGGAGCCCGTGAAGCATCACTCAACACCAAGCCAATTGAGCTGGTCCCAAATCGCCGACACTTGCCTCCCTCTCCTCACCCTCAAACATGGCTGTGCAGCGGCCGTTTCTGGCCGTGGCTCTGATCTGGCTGAGATTCGCCAGCACCGTGAGCTGCTTGACTGGTGCGTGTCGGCCGACCAGTCGCCTGTCTCACGTTCGTGAATTGACTTTCGTCTCAGTCAAGGGGACCCCGTTCCCGAGTCTCA
Organism: Colletotrichum sp. SAR11_240; assembly: GCA_025328625.1. Lineage (NCBI taxonomy): Eukaryota > Fungi > Ascomycota > Sordariomycetes > Glomerellales > Glomerellaceae > Colletotrichum > Colletotrichum sp. SAR11_240. Next base: position 45,000 of record JAKMXA010000070.1, on the reverse strand, counting down.
TTGATGTTACCATTGATGAGCTGGCGGAAGGCCTGGAAAACGGCCTCTTCACCAGTGTCGATCTTGTGAACGCCTATCTCGGGCGCATCGGCCAAGTCAACAGCACCTTGAATGTCGTGACGGAAGTTAACCCCGACGCGGTCTCCATCGCAGCGGACTTGGAAGCCCAGCGGGCCAATGGCACTATCAAGGGACCGCTTCATGGGATTCCAATCCTCATCAAGAACAATATTGCGACGGCTGACCAGATGAATAACACTGCCGGATCATGGGCTCTAGTTGGCGCCAAGGTTCCCCAGGACAGCTTCATGGCGAAGAAGCTTCGTGAGGCTGGAGCGATCATTCTGGGCAAGACAAACCTCAGCCAGTGGGCAAACTACAGAAGCAACAATACCAGCAACGGCTGGTCTGCTTACGGCGGGCAGGTTTATGCGGCCTACTACCCGCAGCAAGATCCCAGTGGAAGCTCGAGTGGCAGTGGAGTGGCCTCGGACTTGGGACTTGCCCTCGCAGCGCTGGGCACTGAGGTTTGTTATCATTGAGTGAATGATTTCTCGTAGCTCGAACTGACAACATGTAGACTGATGGTTCGATTGTCTCCCCTTCACAACGCAACAACCTTGTGGGAATCAAGCCCACCGTTGGCCTGACTTCTCGCCATCTCGTGATCCCCATCAGCGAGCACCAGGACACCATAGGACCGATGGCCCGTACAGTCAAAGACGCAGCCTACATCCTCCACGCCATTGCCGGTGCAGACTCCAAGGACAACTACACCTCTGCAATCCCTAATAACGGCGAGATCCCCAACTACGCAGCCGCTTGCGACATGTACGCCCTTCGCGGCGCTCGCATCGGCATTCCGCGTAACGCCATAGAGCTTTTCTCCGACAACACTACCGGCACGGAGACTGATGCCTTCGAGGCGACCCTTGAGGTATTCAAATCGGCCGGTGCGACCATAGTCGACAATGCCAACTTCACCGCGGCAGCCCAGCTAGCCAACTCAACCTCGGAGACGATCGTGTTGAACGCAGACTTCATCACCAATCTCGCAGCCTACCTGGCCGAGCTCAGCTTCAACCCCAACAACGTGACATCCCTCGCCGATGTCCGCAAATTCACGCAGTCGTTCGGTCTCGAGGACTACCCAGACCGCAACACGGCCATCTGGGACGACGCCCTGGATGTGCAGGGCTTCAACAACACAGACCCGCGGTTCTGGGCCGCGCTGCAGGAGAGTAACTGCCTCGGCGGCGAGGGCGGCCTGCTTGGCACGCTGGAGAGGCACAAGCTCGACGCTGTGATTCTGCCGACGAGCTTCTCAAGTACCTGGGCGGCCATCATCGGGGCGCCGGTCGTGACGGTCCCGCTTGGGTTCTACCCGGCGAACGCGACGGTCATCAAGAATCGGAGGGGCAATCTGGTTGACACTGGCCCACACGTTCCGTGAGTATATCGATGTAATATCGAGCGCTTTGCCATCAACTGACAGATGTTAGGTTCGGAATCAGCTTTCTTGGGGCCAAGTTCCAGGAGGCGAAGCTCATCGGGCTGGCGTACGCTTATGAGCAGAGGACGCTGACCAGGTCCAAGGTCCAGCCGTACATCACGCCGAACATTGAGATTGGCGACTATGCTGGGTACTAATTGAAGTTTGTCCGACAGTGAAGGGGTTCCATGTAAAGGATTATGACTGTATTTCTATTCTGCAGTGCTCACGGATACCATAAAGCCGTTGAGAATGCATCTGCATTCAGCCATTGTCATTGTGTATTTGAGCATTTGATATAGAACAATATTGTATGTGTAGGCCCGGAATCTTGTGCGACGAGGCTCATCACAGAAAAGGTCCATGAAGCAAGAAGGGATGCCGCGAACATTCCGAACCGTCCGCGGCCCGTGTCCCCACCCGGCACCGAACGGTCGGCGCGGTTGTCAGGGGCCTGGTCCGCCTTTACGGATGAGGAATAGCAGTTGAGCGTACATGTTTCCTGCAACAATGTCAACCGTAGTCACGCCATGTGGCCGTGCTACATTGCAGCCCATGTTCTACCATTTTTTAAGCCCAGCCACGTCCAGTCTTTGGAGATTTATCCCACATCATGAAAATTTAGGTGCATGCTTCGATGGATGACTCCTAAGTATTGCAGTGTTGCTCATGAGAACCAGGTCCAGGTTCGCAAGAATCTTGTCAACGGAACATGTTTAATCGATGCGGTAAACGTAAAAGAAAAGTAGTCTCCCTGGTTACCTAGTGACCGAGCCACAGCCTCCGCAGAGTGCAAAAGCAAGGGAAGTGCTCTAAAAAAAAAAGAGCAAAAAGCAAAAGAATAGATAGCACAACCTGGTTTCGATCCAGGGACCTCTGGGTTATGAGCCCAGCGCTCTACCCCTGAGCTATTGTGCTTGAAGGGTGGTTGCTGAACCTTGTCCCAGTCACATACATAAAGGCTTGAGGGTGTGACTCATCGTGCGGTGGAGAGGATTCCCCACGCTAACTGAACACAGACACAAACAAATTTAAAGCCGATGATCTCCGGAGGGCAGTGTCAATGCATTTCTCGTCTTTTAAATCACATCCATTGCAATTCACCGTCAAATTTTGAAGAGATTATAATGCGCAAAATCATGATGCTTGGTCTAGATTGGGATATCTATGGAATGACTAGGCGGACCAAATCGCCTTGGTATATTCGCAGGACATGATATTCAGAACGACAGTAAAACACCTTCTTTTCTTTCTCCCATTTACAGCAGCCACGAGACGAAGACTCTGTAGAACCATCCTCCACGGCTCTCCTTGCCGCCGCGAGCCTCCTGCTCGGCAGCCTGGCGGGCCAGGAACTCCTCCTCCTCGCGGTCAATGATGTCCTTGCCGGTGTAGAAGTCGGCCTCGTGGGGCTTGACGCCGCGGGTCTTGTAGTAGAACTTGTGGCCGAAGATGAGGATGAGGTAGAGCGGGATGCCGAGGTAGCCGGTGATGAAGGTCTTGTACTTCTCCTTGCCGAAGTCGCCGCCGGTGAAGACGTCGTAGTTCTTGGTGAGGGCGACGATGCAGCACATGGCCAGGGCGGCGTAGGAGCCCCAGATGCCGAGGGGAGCAACGTAGGGCATGATCTCGTTGGGGATGTTCTGCGCCTTGCGGGCCTTCATCCACCAGATGTGGGTGACGAGGATGGAGATCCAGGTGAGCAGACCGAAGATGGTGGTCAGGTTGACGAAGTAGCCAAAGATCTTGGTCGAGTCGCTGGAGACGTTCATGAAGGCGAGGAGGGCGAACATGGCAGAGAAGCCGAGGGCGTAGACGGGGACGCCGCGCTTGTCGGTGCGCTTGAAGATGGCGGGGGCGGAGCCCTCGGAGGCGAGACCGTAGAGGGTTCTGCTGGCGATGTACAAGTCGGAGTTGGAGGCGGAGAAGACGAAGACGCAGATGCAGGCGTTGATGATGTGAGGGACGACCTTGACGCCGGCAACCTGGGCAGCAACGACGAAGGGGGAGGCGGAGGCACCGGTAGATTGCTTGTTAGCGAAGGCGAGCTCGTCGGAGTTGTAGGGGACGAGCATGCCGATGAGCAGGACGCTGAGGCAGTAGAAGAACAAGATACGGTAGAAGGTCAGCTTGATGGCGCGGGGAACGGTCTTGCGAGGGTTCTGGGCCTCAGCGACAGTGACACCGACAAGCTCGGTACCGAGGTAGGCGAAGGTGGCGTTGACCATGCAGGACCAGAAACCGAGGAAGCGGCCGGCATCACCGGTGTCGATGTACTCCTTGAAAGCACTGGAGACGATGTTAGCGAGGGGACACTGCGAACTGCGTCGGGCACAACACATACCCAGGATCCTTCCAGTAGCGGAAGCCGGTCGCTTCGCCGTTGGGTCCACCACCACAGACGAGAATCAAAGAGAAGAGAATGATGGCGACGATGACGATGACCTTGAAACTGGACAGCCAGAACTCGAACTCGCCAAAGAACTTGATGCCGAAGTAGTTGATGCAGATGATGACGACCAGGAAGATGGCGATGAAGACACCGGGGTTGACTCTATCGCGGTCAACCCAGTATTGGATGACGAGGGCCGCGGCGGTAAGCTGGTTGGGCGTGACGATGATGTACTTGAACCAGTAACTGTTTGTGACGCCCATTAGCACTCTGCCCGAACGGTTGCCGCGGGGAACACAGCAGGAGAGACTCACGTCCAGCCGAGCGCAAAACCAAGGGAAGGGTCGCAGAATCTCGAGGCGTAACCAGTGAAACCAGAAGAGATGGGCAGCCAGGCGGCCATCTCACCGAGACCAGCCATGACGAGGAAGACGATAAAACCGACGAGAGTGTACGAGATGAAGACGGAGCCCGGGCCGGCCTGCGCAAGGGCCTTGCCGGTTCCGATGATGAGACCGGTTCCGATGGCGCCACCGATGGCAATCATGGTGATGTGGCGGGCCTTGAGGCCTCTCTCCAGCTTGGTGTCGGCGCTGGTCTCGAGACCGCGGATGTGGACATTGTCGGTGTCGTCGTAGGTCTTGGTCTGGAAGGCCGTCTTCTCGGGGTCGTGGGCGCCCTCCGAAGAGGACGTCCGCTTGACGAGGCCGTCGCTCATGGTTGCGGCGTGAAGAACGACGAGTGGTGGCTCTTCTTACACGTCAAACACGATAGTGAGACTCTCTTGTCCGTGGAGAGGGATATCAAAAGAGGGTCTCGATTGGGCAGACAAGAGCTCAAGGAGCGAGAGAGGGATGAGAGGAGAGAAGAGGGAATCACGACCGAGCAGTGAGGGGGGGATTGGAGGTTCTTTAATTAAGTTCTGGGTGCCGCCTCGACGGGACGGAAGACGGGGGGGCGGACGCGATAGAGGCGTGTACCGCATGTGAGACGGAAGCACATTGGGACTGGCATCCGGCGCACCGCACCACACACAACCTGTGTCCCTCCCGTTCCCGCATGTAAGAGCAGCAGAGCTCACCTCACGTCCGGATTCCCAAATTCGCCTCGCGGGTTCGTGGGCTGGACCTGGAACCTGGCCACACTAGCTTGGTCTTGGGGGTGATGGAAGACTGGGGGTGCGGCCGGGTTGGCGTCGTACGCTAAGATAGACCCCGTCGAGCGATCCCTGCAGACGCCGCCGGGTTGTGTTGGGTTGACTGGCTGCCACGGCGAGGTACCGAACGGTCCTGACTTGTATGTATTACATGTAGGTTATTGACTTGCTAGCGCGGGAGGCTGCTATCTTGCTGCTTGCCTGCGGTATCTCTATCTCTTGTGGGTTCTTTTCTTGGGGTTGGCCCGGTCGTGTTCATGTTCCCCGTTATGGAGTCAGTGTCCCGCCCCGAGCTCGCGGTTCCTTCTTCAGTGTGGGGACTGGAGCAGGCAGACCGGAGGCACAGTGAGCAGCGTGCGACGTGCGTACGTCCCCTTGCTGTGTCTCCATGTGTCTCCTCAGTGAGCTCCCCTCCCCGTTTCTCTGCGGCCTGCGGTTGGGCCAGCGGCGGCCGAGGGTTCTCGCGAGCATGAGGGGGAATTGTCATTGCCAATGGACAGCGGGTTGGATGAATGGCGTCTGGCAGCAGCTAGACCGCACTGGGAGACAGAGCTCAGAGAGATGGGGTCGTGGCAGGGGTACGGTAGGCGAATGGAGGTGGTGGTCACTGGTCAGAGACAAGGATGAAGAGGGTTTGGTCTTCGGTGGCTACGGTCAATCATGGCGGCAGAGGCAAAACGGTTCGGAGTCTGTCGTGTGTAGTGTAATCTACAGATATCTCTGACGGTGATTGGGCGCGCATCCAACGCCATTCAGCCTTGGCGGACGACACTGACGGCAGGTGAGAAGAGCGTAAGAACTTGATCGTGCGGGGTGGGCGTGATAAAAGTTGGGGGCGCTGTCACTGTTCATCTCGAGAGTTCCGAGTGGTGATGGCGGTGGTACTTGGCGGACAAAGTCACTCGTTAACGCCAAGTATCGTCGACCGCCGAGCACGAGTCGTGAGTTTGCAGCTGACAACCCCGGCTGCGGTGCCTGACATGCCTAGAGATTGCCCAGTCTCGACAGCACAAGTTGGCGTGGTGATACGGACAGTTGGGAGAAGCTTAGACGGGACAAGCAAAAGGACCAAGACGCAAAGTACCTGGAGCCGCGAGACAATCCAGACGATCCTGGGACTCCTGGCCGAGGGTGGGCAGCCATCGGTGGTACCAAGAAAACACCAAGACACTGGGCGAATGCAAGAGATTCCTTCCATGCCTTGCTGCACGCATTCGGAGTGCCCTGCTGAAGAGCTGCAAACAGCGCCCGCAGACACGGAATTGCCATTTCATCCATGGGAACATCACAAGAAAAATTTGCACAAAAAAGAGACCTGTCGCGTGTTGAGTTTGCTGCTGACACCATGCGATGCTTATCTCTGGGGCGAACTGAATGAAGACGATTGAAGGTTTTTTCCTCGCTAGATTCCCTTGATCGCAGATTTTAGTGGCTCCAACAGCGAAAACAACCTTGTCTTGTCCGCTAATCCAAGACGGTCCGTCACATTGAAACCACGCGAATCCGCCCGTCAGACACGGGATATTTCGTCAGCCTGGCGCGGATGTTAGGAAGTGCAGCTGAAGGTGCAACAACCACAGAAGAAAGCCTACCTGCCAGAGCAATCACGGCTGTGAATTAAGGTATCCCTCTAGAGTAGCAGAGGCGTGGGTGACCCGGACAAGGCGCACCTCCAACATGCAGTTTTCCAGTGCCTCGGGGTGTGTTGTGTTGTGTTGTGTTGCCAGGGCTCCTCTTCCTCCACCACACCACACACCACCATGACCACCGTCTTCATCTCCAGCAACTCACAGAGAGCCAAGAGATAGAGAGCTCACGCGATGCGAGTTCATTCGGGCAATCTGCGGGGGCATATTTCAGCCACGATTCAGCATCTTGCCAATCATGCCCCCGACGCCCTGACCCAGAAAGGCTGCTCGCTTGCTGCTCAGTGATCAGTGCTCAATGCTTCTCTCATCACTCACTCGGACTCCCGCTGAAGTGACCAGGTCCCTTCGCGGCAGCTGCTGCTGCTGCTGCTGCTGGGAAGACCTGGCCTAGCAACAAGGGATCGCCTAGGAGAGGTTCACGAGACATGATAGATATCGGCGTGCCCGTTCATCCAGTGACATTGCCGCTGAAAGTAAGTAAACCGACACGGACAGCTACAGGCTACAGAGGACCAGGCCATTCACAGCCTAGGCTAGAGCCGTCTGCCAAAGTGGCTGCATTGGCCCTGATTCCTGAAGCCTGGGGTGGTGGAAAAGTGCCCTGGCGCATCTGCAAGAGCGGCTTGCCCATCTCTTGGTGGTTCTTGTGGCCTTGAACATCCCGTAGCTAGGCATTGCTTGTTGCTCAACACAGACTAAAAGGGCAGAAACGCCTGGCAAGTGTAGGGGCCGCGATTGGACGCCTCCCAGCCTCTCCCGGCCTGTCTCACCGAAAGAATGCCCAGCAGCCTCAGCTCATATCTCAGGGTCCTTTGCGAGAGCCTCGCGGGTCTAGCTCTAGGACTAGGTGCTCGAGTCACGATGTTTGTATTCACCGTCAAAACACAGCAGCAAAGGAAGGAGAGAGACTGGACGCGGTGCAACCAACTGGAGCACACAGCATCTATGTCGTACGTACTCGTTATGCGAAACTGTTAGGTGTCCAGCTGACGGCGGTACATGACTTGAGGGCCCTAATCACCCGCTGCCACTAACATGAATTGATAATATCAGCGTCCCTGAGGATTCCATTCTGCGTTCTAGAAACGAAGGATGCGTCTCTCACCTCGCACAGCTCCGCCACCCTGCCACCATCTTCCCTGCCCGCCCCTCCCCCATCACTTTCCCAGCTTCTCCTCGTCCATTCAGAGGCGTCCATCGTCTCCCCGCCAAGACGTTTATCTCTGGCCTAAATAAGCAGGTCCTTATCTCCTCCACATGACGGGCCCCCTCCCCTGTTCACAGTCGAGTGGGCATTCAGAGCATGGATTTGGCCGAGCTTATCCTCGCCCTTGACCGCACTTGGCTTAGACTGCCGAAGGGCCACTCCGGATGGCTTGCGATGGCCTCGGGCAGATTGTCTACTGCTGACAAAAGTCAATGGCTGGAATGTTTCGACAGCAAGCAAACACGCACACAGCTGTTGGTACTGTTTGTAACTTCGGACCGGCGTTGGCTTCAGGTGGCTTTCGAGTTTTCTTAGTCCCTACCGTTCGTCGCTGACACGGACACATGGCCGAATGCGTGTCCCCTGCTAGCACTTGATGTTTTTTTTTTACGAATCAGTTGGCGTCTTTTGACGTGCGGGAGCCATTCCCAATGGGTGTGTAGCCCTCTCCCACATTCCACGCCCATCGTCTGATTTTGCATATGTCGGGACCTCTGGCGCCTGGCGTCTGCCCTGGGGCTGGCGTACATACATATTCCCACCAGCTTGGGCTGACGGGGAGCAGGTTCCAGCTCAGCTGTCAGCCTTCTGCTGCCCTCTGTAGACGGGCAAAACGTGAAGACGCGATGCAACGGTGGCCTGGGCTTTCTCATATGCAGCCGGCGAGGACCTCGCAGGGTCGGTTAGCATGCCGAGAAAACCATGACAGCTTCATCGCGACTCGATGCGCCAGCCCATCGTAGGTAGTTAGTGTTAGTCGAGGTCTGCCAAGTGCACTGCCATCACAACGTGTCGTTCATGTCGCTCATGATGCCTGGCGATCAATGCGTCTTTTCCACGTCAACCGAACGGTCTGCGGACTCCATCTTCCCCTCCATCACGATCCTCCAAGGCGGCATTCCATTTGGTCTCCAGTATTCAGCGGCAGACAACTTTGCCGACAGTCGACTCAAGACGCGCCAGTTCGTCATTTCAACAGACCCAACGTTTAATTCCCGACGTCCATCCGGCGGTGCGAGATCTGGGATCTTGGGCGGGTCAACCACCGGGTTGGCCCCTCTCCAGCAGAGCGTCAGGGGTGATGCTCGCGCGTCGGTGAAGGGGCCGTTGGCGGTTGAGGACCCTTTGGTCTCCGTCTCCAGTGCGCCTAGGCTCATGACGAATTCCATCTAGTCACCACAAACCGACCGACCGCCAACCAGACCACCAGATGGTGTGGTGCCGCGAGGCGTCCCCCAGTGCCGGGACGATGTGCGCGCGTCTCTCTCCACGACCCAAGACTCGGGATCCCGAAGTCGATAACAAACGGCCTCCGCTCCGGCGCTTCCAGCGTAGTGCCTGGGCGGTGATGGAAAGGACGAAAATTGGAATTGCGCCATTCGCGACCCGGGCCAACTTCGCCAAGACTTTGTTAGATGAGGTATTTTTGACAGAGGCAATCAAGTCGAGGTCAATTCCTGCTCATCGCTTCCCCATCGCATTCGTATGTGCGCCCGCGTTGGACATTGGCAACATGGTCTTGGCCCCGGCTACTCGGAGACGTGATGTGGTATTGATCGACTATCAACGCGATCTCGAGCCGCATTGAGTTTACGGCTCTTCCGCGAAGGTTTGTCGCATCGGTGAAGACGTTGTCAACATGTTGCAGGCTTTTTTTTTTCCGAGCCTGCCCTGCGATGCGGCCTCTGTTCTCTTCGATGTTTCTCATGAATGGTGTTTATTCTCTGACTACTGCCCTCAACTGCATTGCGCTTGTATGTGTAGGATATAGAACCAATACTGGATGAAGCCATCGCCGGCTTGGGTACCACTCCACCACCACCATCAATCTTCCCCCCAGCCTAGACCTCTTCGGCTACCGACGGGCAGTCATACGTCTCCCTCGTGAATGTTTGAGTTTGCCCTGCGCCTTAGGGCTCTTTGCCGGTCCAACCCAAAGCTGCTCCCTCGTAAAGCCCTGTCAGACACTAAGATAGCGTGCTTCCATGCATTTTCTAGCGCTTCCGTCGCCGTCGCCTCATGTTCAGCGGTGATGTGAAGCAACACCGTCGATGCGGTGGGATGTGATGCGACGCGATGCCTGCCAGTACCTGTCCCAGTCCCCGCGCGTGTCCCCTCAGAGTTGAGTGTGGACCTTTACCCCAGTCTCCAGCTTTCCCCCCTCTCCGTGAAGCTGTCACGCCCCCAAAGATCAAACCCCAGACAGGGCAGTGCAAATGCAAGATGATATTAACGCCGGTCCGTGGTTGCTTTTCCAAGCGTCCAGTGGCGTTTGATTTGATTCCACGGACAGAGACGCACAGTTGGGGAAACGGGGTAAAGAATGGAAACGATGGGGTAATGTTCTCGTAAGAGGTTCACATCGTTGCGGAACCGTTCTGACGCCATTCCACGCATTGGCCGTCTGAAGGTCAGGACAGTTGTCACTTTCGCACCAGCCGCCCCGAGAGGAATCTCATTACGTGAAAAATAGGAGACGGATTGATTGAAAACGTGCAAGCGATCTGGGGTAATGGGGTACGCATACGGGGGAGGGGAAAGGGAGGAAAGCCAAGATGCCGCCGGTGTTGCGGATGCTGCGGAGAAAGCAACGACGACGATGCATTGAGGCCTGGTTCGTGAGGAATGAGGACACAACAATGGAGGCCACGAGATGCGTCTTTCTCAAGTCCAGCGACCACATTCGCAATCAAAGTGCAATTTCCAATGGAATCAGCCTCATGTGTAGTTCTGCTGAAAGGGAGCTCAAGTGAGCCCGGTGTCTCGGCTGCAACCCCCGGGCGCCTACTTCAAGTCGGCGACTCACTCGGCTCAGCTGAAAGAGCCGCTGGTATGTGAGGCTTTCTTGCTGTCGCCGGTGAGCCTCACTGTCGATCTTTATGCAGGACCACTTGTCTGATGCCGGAAGGGACCTTGAGTCACATGCAGAACGCTGCACTTTGGAGCCCAATCGCGAGAATGGTGTTGTTCGCCCGAGAGCTTGCTCTTGAATCCAGAACTCAGGCTTCGATGTTTTCAGTCTCCAACACAGAACCGTTCTCAAGGCAGACTTCGACAAAGACACAAGTCTAGATGGAATACCTCGGGACTGTGGTGCTGGCTGGGAGCTTGGTTGCCAAGTACACGCCATTGCCGTGTGCCCAAGCAGTCTTGGGCCGACTGACACCGGGCCGAATGGAAAGATTGCCTGGAATTACTCAACTAGTGTCCAGGCTGTTTGTTGCGATGTTGAACTGTCGTTATTCGCTCGTGATGCCTTATCAGTGTCAGGCTCCATGAAAATCCCATTAGTCGCAGGCTGCTGCCGTCTGCTGCCGTGCTCGAAGCGCAATGCTACACGATGGAGGAAGCGACGCCATGCCGGACGAAGATCACCAGAGCTGTAGTTAGCCCGGCACCGACTTAGCCATGTTTGTCAGGGTAGACTTTGATCAATCAGTTCCGAGTTGCATGTGAAGATATTCTTGTTCCATTATTGCTCGCCTCTGAGCCCACGTGCCTGTCTTTTGGGTATCTGGCGTTTAGGAAGTACAACCATAGAGACCCCATCTCCCGCGCTATCCCGTGTACAACATACCAGCAACGCTGGCGGAGGTCAGAGTCGACAGGATACCTGAAAACAACGCGGAGACGGCTACTCTAGAGACGTCGGCTGCACGACCGGGCGCGATCTGAGAGAGAACGCCGATTTGCGTGCCGAGGGCGCCGACATTTCCGAAGCCCTGTGAGGTGTGAGATGGAAACGTTACCGATATGAAAGGTACCTTATATACTTACACAGCATGCATATGTAGCAATAAGCCGTGAGCGAGGTGACATCGAAACGTATGGCTCGGCGTTGCTTGAGAGTGACTTGAAGGCCAGGAACTCGTTCGTGATGATCTTGATGCCGATGAGTTCGCCTACGACCAGAAGGTCCTTGTTCGGCACCCCAAGGCACCATGCTACCGGGTAGAAGACGTATCCGAGGATGAGTTCAAGCGTCAGCGGCGGGTTGCTGATATTCAAGTACCTTCCCCACCAGCCGAGGAGGCCGTTGATGAGGGCCACGAACGAGATCACGCAGAGAAGAGTTGCGACGATCATGCCTGCCACTTTGACTCCCAGCCACGCCCCATTCGCGAACGCATGTAGGGCATTGGCAGCCTTGTCTTCGTCTTCTGGGACTGTGATCTTCCCCGAGCTGATGGTCTCTTCGGTCTCCGGGTATCGCAACTTCGACACTGCCAAGCTCGCAGGTATCGACATGATGCACGATGAAACGAGTACTTGCGCGTTGAGGCCGAGACTGATGTACCCGACCAGCACCGATCCAGCTATCGTCGCAAACCCGCAGGTCATCACCTGGTGTATCTCGGCGAGGGTCAGATGTGGGATGAAGGGTTTGATGAGCATCGCCGATTCTCCTTGCCCCACGAACGGGGTCGCAGTGGCCACCACGGCTTCGGCGCCGGAAACCCGTAGGGTCCAGAAGAAGAAGATGGCGAACTTTCCGATGAACCATTGAAGTAGCCCGCAATGATAGAGTAGCTGTACGAGAGAGATGAAAAAGATGATTGGCGGGACAACGCTAATGAGAAACCATGTTTTCGTCGGGACCTCATCGTCCGTGAGAAACCGAAGGCCATCTTTTGCAAACTCAAGGAGCGTCCTAGCCATCTCTGAGATGAAGGCGAAGATGTCGTATCCCACGCTCGTCTTAAGGACAAACACGGCGATGAGGAACTGGGTGAGCATGCCTCCGATGACGGTGTGCCATGGAATCTTCCTCCAGTCTCGGGATGTGGCCGTGAGGAGAGCGATCAGGAGGACGAGGCCGAAGAGTGAGATCGCTCGACTTGCACGGGTGTTGTCTCCGACTTCTGCGGGAATCATCGCGCCGACGATGAAGACTGCCACAGTGATCGCGGCGGCGATTGGTTTATGCAGCTTTTGCGGCGTCATTTCATACGCTCTGAACATCGTGTTTCGCCAGATGAAGCGCAGAGGTATCATCACCGAGGCAGCAGGGAGCCATAGTGTGATGATGCGGATAGTGATGGCAAGGTACACCAAGAACGGCTTGAGCCATCCGAGGCTGTCTGACCGATGGAAGATGAGGCCGACGATCCACCATCTGTTCGCACGTGATGTCAGTTCAACACCTCCGACGACGTGTAATGCAATTGACCTCTACTCACCCCGTCCATGCCAGCCATATGACAATGTGTATCGGAAGCCTGTACTTCTTGTAGAATTTTGAGATCCTGAACTTCTTCTTCTTCTTCGTGTCTCGGACGCCTTCCACCTGCTCAACGCCAGCTTCGAGGTCGCTTCCATCCGTGCTTCCTCCGGTCTTCGGGCCGTGGTCCTCCCGCTGCTTTGAGCCGTCATTCTGCGTCTGTTTCGTCTTCTCAAAATCACTACCATTGCTGGTTTCATGCGCTCTATCTGCGGATGGCCGCGCATCTATTGAAGTCATGTTCGCTGGCGTTGCGAAAGGATCATGGCCAACGCTCGTCCTCCAAGATGCGAGGTGAAGGTAGGTCTATCTCGGATGACGTTGGTAGTGAGAACGGCACGGGGACAGCAGATAAGCTAGTGAACAAGGTGTGGCGATTAGATCACCGTGTCTTAGTTCGATAGGGACATCGGACGATGATGCAGGACTGAAGAGAACCGTAGAGTCTGTGTGGAGTGCTACAAGCAAGGCATGGTGTTGTTTGAAGAAAGGTGACAAGATAATCGCAGTCATTCTTGAAAAGCCCTTTTCGTATCTTTGAACACTAACATATCGTCGTCGCCAAAGCCGAAGTTCATGAATCGACCTGCATGGTGGCGGCCAGCCAGGTGCATCCTCCCACGCGGCGCCGATGCCGCGTCGCACTTACACGATTTCACCACGATCCAGCGCGAAATCATCACATGCTACTTCAGCAGCCAGAACATTGCTTCAGAGAAATATCGAAGTTGCGGAGGGAGATATCATGGTGCAGTGAGCTGCTGGTCAGCAAACCTGTCTGGTCGCTGTTCTCCGCACCCGGAGGTCTTCTGCGCAGAGAGGTGTGGGGTAAACGACGGTGACGTCGATGTTTCACCAATGTCAGCCGCGCTTATGTATGGTTAGGCGGTCCGGACGAACTCTATCTCGACAAAAACTTTGCCGAATTCGAACGGCCTGGACGGGCCTGCCGATCGCTCGGGGATCTTCACCACATACTGTCCACGAGATCGTGAAGCGCACGAGATGGGTTCGCAGGCAGACCCGAGAAAGGGATCTCATCCCCAGATGCCAGTCCTCTTCTTGTGAGCCACCATCGAACACTATGAATACAGGCCGTGTGAACTCAATGCTAACTTGTGCACCACCCAGCGACATCGACAACTGTTTGTATTCGAGAGGTGTGTCTTGTACAGCTTTGCGAGTGGGAATAAACCCCGCAGCTAACCGTTCGGCTAGATGCTAAGATCTTTGACCTGGTGTCCGACTTGATCGATGACTACTTTGAGAAGCACCTATCTCTCACTCGAGAGGAGGCAGTAAAGCTACATCACCAGTACCATACGGACTATGGACACTCGATCGAGGGCTTGGTTCGACACCACAAGATTGACCCCATAGAGTACAATGCCCAGGTTGATGACGCGCTGCCCCTCGAAGATATCTTGAAGCCAGATGTGCAACTCCGAAAGCTGCTTGAGGATGTCGATACCTCTAAAGTCCGGCTCTGGTTATTAACCAACGCGTACGTGACTCATGCCAAAAGAGTTATCCGGATTCTTGGTGTCGAGGATCTCTTCGAGGGGTTGACCTACTGCGACTACTCGCAAGTGCCCTTCATCTGCAAGCCGAATAAGAATATGTTCCTGAAGGCTATGAAGGAAGCTGGCGTGGAATCAGTTCAGGATTGTTACTTCGTCGGTATGGCCTCCATCAATGATGAGTCTTCAGAGACGTTTCCACGTTGACATAGATGCACAGATGACTCTTACGGGAATTGCGTCGGCGCTCAGAAGGCAGGCTGGACAGCGGCTCACTTTCTGGAGAGAGGGCTCCCGATGCCTTCGAAAGCAGCATCACGGCATCAGATTCAAAGTTTGGAGGAACTTCGAGATATCTTTCCTCAATTCTTTAAGTCTCGAACATGTTTCAAGACCTCGTGATAGAAGCAAGAAGTGGCAGTGGCGACTTGGAGCAAAGATCAGCAACTGACAACTAAAGAAACACGGAGTAGACTACAGGCATCTCTTAAAATCCAGAATCGCAGTTAACAATACATCATAAAAATAAGAATAGAACACAAGTTGTTCCCTGCAAAACATGGACATCTTGTCTCAGACTGTTCATGTGTATGTAATGAAGTCGAGTCGAGTCTTAGAGCCAGCAATTTTCGCCGAAGGCATTCCCAATGTGGCCTCCAGATTCTCAGTCATTTTTTCCCTTTCAGTCTCCCTTGCAACGAGAGTTTCCCCGACATTGGAACCCCATGGAACAGGATTGAGACAATCACATAGCTGGTAATCTCGGAGGCGGCCTATTTCTCCACTCCGGAACCGGAGATGCATGCGGTGTCCAATTAGATCGTCTATTTCGAAGCTTTAGTGGAGCAATAAGTCCGCTATTTAAGGTTTCGCGTCCGAGTCGTCATCCCCGCCGTCCACCGGAAACACTCCAGACGGACGGAGAGGCCACTTTGTGAACCTGCTGTTCGGCTTCAACCCCATCAGAAGACTGTCGAATACGAGTACCCGAATCCTCATTTGACGCGTGTGCATTGACGCGGGAATTTCCTCAATATGCCCTGCGAATCGGGTTGCTGTGGTCCGCCTAAGGATCCAGCCCCGACCCCCGGACCAGCTGCCCTCCCTGGGACGAACACTAGTCTCACCGTTGCAGGGGAACGGATTGTAGAGGGCGATGACAAAGACAGCATCGAAAACGTTGAAAATTTGAGAGATGGAGACGGCAACCACGGCTGCTGCGGCTCTGAGATCGACAAGCCAACCTTGGGTCGTGGAGTCAATCCCACGGATCTCAATGAGAGCTGCCAGGATCGGTGTTGTTCTTCAACCGCTGCTGATGAAGATGGCTACGATGCCGAGAAATCGAAGAGTGAAGACAATTGTCAGGAAGGTTGCTGTGGCACTGTCAACATGGAACGAAGCGATAATGGGAACAGCGTTGGCTCTTCGGCTGTCAAAGTTGTCGACTCTTGCTGCGTTTCCAACACTGCAACTGAAGACAACTGCAAGAAGGAATGTTGCGGCAACGAGGCCATCAAAAACAGCAATGTTGCCTCCGCTAATGAGGTCACACTCAAAGATGATTGTAAGAAGGGTTGCTGTGGTGATTCCGTCAAAGATGCAAGTGGGATTGTCGATGTTGTTGGCAACAACCCGAGCAAGCCAAACGAAACCTGTCGTCCAAAGGTCAAGGCCGAAGGGAAATGCAACAAAGGATGCTGCGAGACAGTCCAGGAGAGCAAGCCTGTCCAGACAACCAGCACTTTGACTGCTATCGAGGATGACTGCTGCGCTCCGGTTGCCCAGGCTGAAGACAATTGCAAGAAGGGATGCTGCTCCTCTGCAGCCCCAAAGTCTCAGGAGGAGAAGGTTCCCAGCTGCTGTGAAGGCAAGACCTCTCCTTGCTGCGACTCGACTTGCATTGATCGTCTCGCTCTACGCGAGTGTACCAGCGGCAAGCGTTCCAACAGAAAAGGTGAGTCACACGCACGCCACCTCAATCTATTCGCGACTGACACGGCTCGTAGCTCGATCAGGAGCGGAAGGCTGCACTGGTGGAAAAGACGGGAAGCCATGCCGTGGCCACGCCCGTACCGTTCGCGAGACCTATCAGGCAAAGCTTGAAGCCTTGGGCTGCATCTGCCGCGCCCTCCTCGCTCTCGGTCAAGAATCATGCTGCGCGCCCCGTGATCGTTCGTCTGTTGAAAAGAAACGAGCATCGATCACCTCGCTTCGGACCCGCAGTTCAGTTGATTCCTGTTGCGTATCAGGGCCGAGCAAACCGGTCTGCACAACCAACAGAGGTCTCAGGACTAAAAGGGCAGGTCGGTCTGCAAGTCCAAAGTTTAAAAGCAGAGGGTGCGCTGATGAATGCTGTGCCGCAACCAACACCCCGAGCATTGTTGGTTCTTGTGCGGATTCTTGTTGTGGCGATGGGGATCCGCCTGCCGCTTCCCAACCTCTCTGCAAGTCTGGTGCAAACATCACCAACGATAACGACCTTGAGAGGGGCGTGTCCGGAACAGAGCATGTTGTTCTTAGTATCTCGGGCATGACATGCACGGGTTGCGAGACTAAACTCAAGAGAACGCTTGCCACCGTGGACGCTATCAAGAATCTCAAGACTAGTCTAGTTCTTGCGCGTGCCGAGTTTGATCTAGACGTCGGGGTTGGCTCGGCGGACGATGTCATCAAGCATCTCGAACGGACGACGGAGTTCAAGTGCGAGAAGATCACGAGCCAGGGGGCCAGCATCGACCTCCTATCTCCTGGCCGGCCAGAGGATTTGATCAGCCAGCCATGGCCGGCGGGCGTCACAGACATACGTGCTGTTGATAGCAAGACTGTTCACGTTGAGTTTGATGCAGAGGCTGTTGGGGCTCGAGACCTGATTGAGAAAGGCTGGAGCAGTCCCATGGAACTTGCGCCCCCTCGAGCCGACCCGACACTTGAAGCGGGCGGCAAGCATGTTCGCCATGTTGGGATGATGACTTTGCTCTCCATCGTCCTGACTATCCCGGTTCTCGTGATGGCTTGGGCACCTTTGCCGGACAATGAGATTGCTTATGGTTCAGCGTCTTTGGCGTTGGCAACTATTGTTCAGATTGCTATTGCTGGACCATTTTGTCCTACAGCGCTCAAAAGCTTGATCTTCTCTAGAATGATTGAGATGGACTTGCTCATTGTGCTGAGTACTAGCGCCGCCTACATCTTCTCAGTGGTGTCATTTGGTTATCTAGTCTCTCACAAGCCTCTCTCGACTGGGGAGTTCTTTGAGACGAGCACACTCCTCGTCACTCTCATTATGGTCGGCAGATACGTTGGTGCGCTGGCCCGTCAGAAGGCCGTTGAGTCCATTTCCATCCGATCTCTGCAGGTGTCCACTGCGACAATCATCGACACCTCGGGCCAGGAAAAGGAAATTGACTCTCGGCTGCTTCAGTATGGAGACACTTTCCGAGTTGCTCCCGAGTCTCGCATTCCAACCGACGGCACAGTCGTCTCTGGTTCGTCAGAGCTAGACGAGTCTATGGTCACGGGTGAATCAAGAGTAATCGAGAAATATGCAGGCTCGTCTGTCATTGCGGGCTCGATTAATGGCTCTGGAACCCTCAACATACGCCTAACTCGTCTGCCCGAAGACAACACAATCAGCAACATCGCCGGGATGGTTGACGAAGCCAAGCTGTCCAAGCCTAAAATACAGGATATAGCAGACCGAGTTGCGTCATACTTCGTCCCAGTCGTAGTCACATTGACGATAATTACATTTGCCGTATGGATTGCCGTTGGAGTCGCTGTCCGCAAACAGTCCGGCTCCCAAGCAACGATCCAGGCAGTCACATACGCAATCACCGTCCTCATCGTGTCATGTCCATGCGCTATTGGACTTGCAGTTCCTATGGTGATCGTCATCGCCAGTGGAGTCGCTGCGGAAAAGGGCGTCATCTTCAAGTCGGCCGACAGCATCGAAGTCGCTTACAAGACCTCGCATGTAGTTTTCGACAAGACAGGGACACTTACCCACGGGGAACTGAGCGTGTCTAAAGAATCGTACGTTACTGACGATCCAGAAGCGACGAAATCGTTGCTTCTTGGCCTTGTTGGTAGCATCAAGCATCCCGTATCCGCAGCGGTTGCCGCCCACCTGAAGGCGAATGGAATATCGCCAGCGCCCGTATCCGATTCCAAGACTTTGACGGGTAAGGGTGTCGAGGGAACCATCTCTGGCCGCAAGCTCCGCGCTGGTAATTCGCGATGGCTGGGTCTATCGTCCGATCCTGCTGTCGAGTCCTTCTTGTCGCAAGGATACACCGTCTTCTGCTTCACGGTCGACGGGACGTTGGTTGCATTGTTTGCGCTAGAGGACTCGGTGCGGCCCGAGGCTTTCGCAACCGTGTCCAAGCTGCAGGCCTCCAACGTCTCGGTCCACATCCTTTCGGGCGACGATGACGGAGCCGTCCAGGCGGTTGCTTCTCAACTCAACATACCCGAGGCTAATGTGCACTCGCGATGCAACCCCGCAGACAAACAGGACTACATTCAGCAACTCTTAGCCACACCCTCCACCAATGTCTCCAAATCGGGAAAGAAGCCGAAGAAGCCCGTCGTGATGTTCTGCGGAGATGGCACTAACGATGCCGTTGCACTGGCCCAGGCTACCATTGGCGTCCACATGAACGCGGGCACTGACGTGGCTAGATCTGCTGCCGATGTTGTCCTGATGCGACCCAGCCTGACCGGTATCCTCACCGTCATCGCGGTGAGCAGAAAGGCCATCCATCGTATTGCATTCAACTTCGGCTGGAGCTTCGTCTACAACTTGTTTGCCATACTACTCGGCTCAGGGGCTTTTGTCAACGCCCGCATCCCACCGGAGTTTGCCGGCCTCGGCGAACTTGCCTCCGTCTTACCTGTCATCGCTGCTGCGGTGCTGTTGCGTTGGAGTAAACTGTAAGGTACTCAGGCTGATGGGCAATCATAGCGTCCACACCGGGATGCTTCCATGAGGGGTGTGTCGGAATACTGGCGGAAAACACTGGCGGGAAAACTTTCCTGGAGAGGAGGGTGACGGCCAAAGGGGGGACGCCTGAGGATGTGCGTCGTCAAGCAGATTCAACATCTGTTCTGCGGGCTGAGACTTCTATTCACAAAACTCCATGCAATGATTGGGCGGTTGCGGCTTTCCGTAGTATAGATGTGGAATCATGCTACCATCCGAACATGATCGATTATTTTCAATAGGACAGTTTGTGATTGTCTAAATCACAATTCACATTCATCGCGAATGCCCCACGGTCTCCACCTACCCCTGTGTGCCTATCGTCTCGCGGAAGCCGGATGTTGCCCAGCGTTTACCCACTTTGGAACGTGTCCCTGAGAAGGGTTGCTCATTCGAAACCCTGTAAGATCCTTCTGAAATCTAGACAAACTTCCGACCGGGGACCTTCTGGTTTGAAGCTTTGAACGTGAGCAAGCCTTGTCTGTTAGTTGACCCTCCTCCACCCGCCCTACCGATATGAACCCTGCGAGCCTCAACCCAATCTCAAAGTGAACGAAGTTAAGATCTTTGCGGTCCTCCGGGACGCCACATTGCTTTTTCCAATTTGATGCAGGGTTTACAGAGAGGGTGTGTCGCTTGCCGAAGTACAGGCTACAAACATCCGGATATGGCCACTTGGCAACAAGGAGCGGAGGGGGTTCCGGCGAGGCAACGGACCAAGGGCGTCTCGCGTCGTCAATTGGCCATTTCCCACTAGCTCCCGATCCCTCTTACACATACGCGATGTACAGCCCCTCTTAGCTCTAAAGTATGGCTCCAAGGATCGAGAAATGACGCGAAGAGACCAAACTCCGATGTGAAGCCTGCGGGACGGGACGAGCCAAGACGCTCAACTCGCTTGTGTAGCGCTAACACGTCTCTCAGACACACATACAGCCCTGACTTTTCAAAGCAAAGCTTACTGGCTCAGAGCAGGTCTCTGAGACTCCTTGCCTCGGGAGTTGAGTACCAAAAATGAGGGCCATCTGCTACTGGGTACCGATCGCTTGTTCCTTCACCGGTAGTTTCTGCGCCATTATAATTATGACCGCGGAGATAACAATGAACCCACCTCCTCAGTAGATCAATCTTGGCCTCACGAGGCCACAAATAGCGACAGGGGCATTTTAAGAGACTGGTGTTCTGCCGTATACTTGGACGGGACCTTCACAATTCGCACCCTACGTGGACCGGTCAATCCTCCACAGTCCAGAGTTGCACGAAGAGCATGGCAGCACAACGGATCACCCGTCCGTGTTCCGCGCAACGCACGACATGCTCATGTGGTCACTGCCAAGAGGTTTTCTGCCCCTCTCGGTGACTTCAGGCTGTCCGGGATCTCAGGTCTAGACTTTCGGTGACCAGACGGCTTTTGGCTTCACCGGGCAAACGCGGAAATATGCATGACCATAAGCGCAGCAGGCTGTGCCGGGACAAGGAACCACGACCCGCGGCACGATTTGGTTGGTTAATGGCGCAAGAGATGCTGGTTTCTACGGCCGTTGACAGTGCCGCATCGAACAGAATCACCTCGAGCCATGGAACCGGCGCCGCTAGGGCCCAAGGCCTTGGCCCAGGATTCAGGGTGCTGTCAGCCTGCCAAGACATCGTGCAGAGGGGAATAAAACCAGTTCCAAAAAAAGGAAAGAAAAAACTATGCGAATCCGAGCGAACCGAGCCATTTTTCATTCGAGGAGAACAACTGAGCGGGGTTCTATCCGGAGCTGAGCTCCGGTGTCGGAGCCGGACACATGCGCCGGAACAAGTGGGTCCGGCATGCGATTCATGTCCGAGCGGCCCCGATAACCCCGGTGTGCAACCGCCGGCAGGCAATACTTAGATTGTTCTTGGTGTTTCAGGCTCTTTTCCACCGCCCGCTATAAGATTGTACTGAAGCGCTTGTTTCTGAGATCCCACCGGCCTGGAGCGTACACGCTGCAAGTATTCTAGGGGGCGCATCAAGGCGGTGTCTGAAACGAAGATGTGCAGGGCGGGCAGAAGACAAAAGGTCTTAGAAGGCTAGGGACTCATGCAACCTGAACAGGCTAAAAGGTCTTTCTTGACTCATAGATCAGCGATACTATGGCTGTTTGGCGCGAATAAAGATTGGCGTGTAATGCCATGGGTGTGCGAACTCATCCAGAAGACGATCTGCGCCACCAAAGTTGCGGTGTACTCATGAGAAATCTGATTGTACAGTTTCAGTCAGTGTACTATCATAGCGACTCCTGTAGGGTCTGATGGGCGAGATTGTCTGGAGTTCAGCACGCCAGCTAGTCGTCAAATGAGACCTATTGTCTGTGTCTTTCACTGTCGGCACGCGGTGGTTGGTGGGCCTGGTCGGAAGTGACAGGGTGGCAGCAGGACGCTGCATAGTGACGAGCGAGATGCAGATGCAATGCGACCAGGACTTCAACACCCATGATAAGAGTAGTAAAACAGTAAAAGCAAACATGCCATGGGCGGCTGACCAGGGCCGCGCCGTGCCATAACGCCCCGTGCCGGCCGTTATGTCGAGTGACGCTGGCGAGGCAGTTCGAGACAGCAGCGGAAAGCACTCGGCCCACTTCCGCACCCGACTGAATGGCACTGGCGTCGCAAACATCCCCAGGTCTTTGGCGGTAAGCAGCACCTTTGTACCCAAAACAGTCCCTGAACTTGGTTCTGAGAAATCAGCCTAGCGTCGTTTCCTCTTTTCTCTGTAGATGATATCTGAGATCACGTTGATGGGGGGTTTCTCCGATGCCAGTGCGTGATCTGGCAAAAGAAAATGATAAAAAAGCTCTTGGGCAGAATATCGACAGTCAATTGAATTACTTGACAGGTGTGGGCAGAAGTGGAAGCCCTTGAGCTTCCCAAAGTAAGATAGCGACAGGCACGCAACGTGGGCATATGACAATAGGTGGGCACCATGTCGCCTCGTACTAACATGCAGTTTACTGCGGCTAGTGAGGAGGATATACCTGGGGATGAACATTCTGTCATAGCCTTCCTTGCTTGGGAATGGCCGCATCCCTCTCGGACTTGGGAGTATTGCCGATAGTACCAACAAGGAACCAAGGTCGAAGCGGATGGAGCCATTGACTCGTGGTAGGTGCAGTTTGGGATCTGAGAATCATCGCGGCCTCCGAGCAGCAACGAGCCGGCAGACCCCGACGAACAATCATTGGCGATAGCTTCGTGCGAAGGGGGGAGTGGTATGGATCCTGTGGGCAGACCCAAAGTACTGTGCAGATAATGATCTATCATCTCGTCTAATTGTTTCTCAATGGAATTTCTGCCAAGACTGACAATCCAAGCTGAACTAAGACGTTTGTAGGTACTGATTTAGTGCCGTTAGAGCGAACAAATTGATGGTCGAGTACGGAGTTTCGTTCGCTCATCCTGCGACTTTGTCGGAGTTTGGTACGTGCCAAGATTCATCGGGCCGTGGAAGAAGAAGAAAGCTGGGGGACACCCCTTTTGCCCACAACCGCGTCGGTCGCACGGGTCTTTCTCCCCAGCCTCTGCAGCGAAATCAGCAGAGGTCGGTTTCTGCCATAAATGATATCTGATAAGTGATAAGTGACCCGCCTTCAGATCCCGGAACATCAATGTATTCAAATCATGGCACCGCGCAAAGTATTACCAACTACCATGTACTACTATCATGATGAAATGGTACTGGAAGACCAGTATGGCGTAGATCTATCCCGAAGTCGTATCTGTTCGCAACCGCTTTGGCGGTATATCGCAAAAGGTGCTCACATCCGCAGCGTACATTGTGCATGCAGGGAGCCTTCTCACCTCGCTCCTCATTACCTTACGTACGGACAAAAAGAGTCTCAGATGCAAGCCGACAGGCATGCTAACTGACTAAATCCCAATGCAGATGCGTTCACTAATCAAGTTGCATCTCGTACCGCCAATCAAGTTCATTGGAATCTCTCGCCCTATGAGACCTCCAAGTTGGCCCGGATGGCATCCCACCAATAGGTAGCAAGGGCACTGGAACGTCTCCTATCGCCTACGGACTGCCGCGCGATGTGGGCAGAAATTTGATGCTGCATGTCAAGGAGAGCCCGTCCACCCAGCCTGGGCAGCAGGTTGCTGATGCTGCAGGCAGTAGCCATTGTGACGGGAATCATCATTGTCGGCCTTTACTAAGAAGGAATTTAATTACCAGAGAGGACGCGGTCTAGGATTATGCATGGAGCGGGAGGCTATGGAAGGTACATATTGAATCGACAGCGTGTGAACTTGTACTACACATGAATTGCAGGTCTGGTAAGTCTTTAGAAGTTGGAAAAGCGATTGCATCTCGGATTTCCTACGCGTCCACCACTCGTTATTCTTCTACTTCCCTTCTTTTCAAATCAGTGCACTTGTCAGAGTTGAAACCCCAGATGGGGTAGAAGATGGCGATATAGGCGTAAGTCGTTGCGTTTTCAGGAACTCGGGAACATTTTGAAGCCTCGAGCGTTTCTAAGGGTGGAAGCGACAATGTTGCCGCGCTCAATAGCCAATGAAAAAAAAAAAAAGTCAGAACTTAAGTCAGTCTCCATCTTGAACAATTAACCATACCATCATTCCTGTCTCTGGGCAGCATGAAGAATGTTTCTCTTGAGCAAGAATCGAGCAAACAAGAAGATTTAGGCGCAACATTGCCTCTCTTGAACAAACGCTACTCTAGTTGATGGGTTGTCGATTCTTCCTTTGATGCTACGAGCAAGCTGAACTCTGGGCAACGAACGGTATGACTTCTCCCTTATCTCCGTTGTTTCTAGTATTGTCGGCATCCATAGCCCAATTGTGCCAGAGAAATCTTCGGTCGAATACAAAGCAACAACCGCATAATCACCTTTAACTAGTTTATTCCAAACATTCTCTGAAACCACGCTGATAATGTCTCGCGCGGGCCGTGGCGAACACTGGTGTCTTTGTATTACCGCCCCTGTGGGAACTAGTGAGCCGTTGGGGAACATTTTGAGCCGTTCCCGACTTTGCCAATTCCGCAAGGACCTGGTATTCCACCAAACGCTGGTCTTAATGTCGCATGACGGCATGATTGAAATTTCTGGCACGCGTTCCAACCGTTATTCAAGGCTTCATCCGGTATAACGACATCGTAATTCTGTTGACAAGACCTTCGGGAGAAGATTTGCCACGCCGACAGGATTGCACCAGCGGCAAGGGAAATCCAGACCGGTGTTGGCGAGGAAGCGCCTCCTTCTTGCACAAGTTCGACATGTGCAGAGCAACCAATGGCAACTTGCGTTGGCCACGTAGTTGCTGTTGGATGGTTGGCGTAATCGGAAACGCGTCGGAATGCAGTATCTTGCGCCGAGTAACGTATGGTTTGATTCGAAGGCAGGAAGAAGTCGGTTGTAACGATCGGGAAGTCGATGGTTTATCGTTGAGGATTCATCGAGTGGATGGATAAGGCGTATGCGATGGCTTGGAATTCGTCGAGATTCGTCGATCGAAGTAACGGGATGCCTCGAAAGGTAAGGACTGAGGAACCTGCAAGTTCGAGGTGGATGTGTGCTTCGCTTCTGTCGGATGCTGCACTACTGGACCATCAAAGAGGGATTGTTATCGAGGCGCGGCGTCTTGCCTGATGAAGCAACCATCTTGATGCAGCGACAAGAAGTGCTCCTTTATGACGGCGGGAATCTGTGACCACAGAAGTAAAGGGAGGTTGGACGAGGTAATTTCGGCTGTGGGAGCAGAAAGTCTGCTGCGCATACGTCGGGCACCATCAAGTTTGGTCGTAAGGCATCGCGAAGGCGACCCAGTCATCAGAGCAGGGCAAAACACCGTCGGTGAAATGTGAATACTCGTCGATGATGGCCGTGGTCGGCCTTTAACTCAGTGGAAGTGATAGAAGACATGATTCAACATTCAATGGGGACAGGTTGCGATTAGATACTTTGTGTGGGTTGTAGCCCCCTTTTCCTTGCGGGACATCAGCACACAGCATCTCCATGTCACTATTGCTCAGCCCCAAACAAAGCTCCAAAACTTTGAATGGTTACCAATACGCGCAATGCGAAGTGAGGAATGAAGGAGGATGTCTTTTTGACTGTCAAGCTCTCCTCAGTCTTAGCAAGCGCCTCTCGAGACGCCCGAAATTACCAAAGCTGAATCAATAGCTATCATTCGCAGCAGAGTACTCAACAAATGCCCTAGGCTGAAGCTTTAAGGATCTTTGTTCGCTGATTTGCCGCTTTTAGGGGGGCTTGGCACTGTGGTGCAGTCCGCATCGCGAGCGCCTCGCGAGCGCAACGCATCGTCACTGTTACAACAGAAGACTTTCTCAGACGCAAACCTTGCGCTTGCGCATCAAATGGAACTCATAAGCCCACCCTCGAGAGCATTATCACGTGTAATGTTATCTAAAAAGAATTGTCAGCGTCGCAGGATGGTATCTCTGCACTGGGAGATGCTTTGCCAGCCGGCCGAGAGTTGTCTTACTTCTTCGTCACCCCTCTCAGCATGTTTCACAATGTCTATCAATCTAAGACTCCGAGAAAAAGCTGCTCTGATCCAAATCAATGGGAGGCTTGCTGGCGGCTGAGAACGCGTTACGCCGAACAGCGCGTGGGCGCCTCTTTGGAATCAATGCTCTGTCAGCCGTCTTATTGTTGCGCTTTGGTTTCGTCCGACGCCTTCGGCCCAAACGAACTCCCCGGCCCGTTAACTGTGGAATGGTCTGGCAACACGTCGCCTTCGGCCCCGACAGGCACGGCTGGGCGGGGTTGGCAGAAACATGGAGAAGCATGCAATCGCTGTTGTTCTTCCCACAGGACTGGCTCAAGGTCTCCCTTCACTCATGCGTGACTTAATTCGCACACATCTGTTTCTCCTGGCGGTGTATGGAAATAATGCGGATGAATTTCTCTCAAGCCTGCAAGCCCCAGTGCATGCGCGTCACATGATATGAGCAACTGCACCAGACCAGCTGTTCGCCGTAAAAAAGCAAAGATGGTCTCCACAATGGGCACATCGAACGCTTGAGATACCTCGAGGCTTTGTCCAAGTTGAGCATTTCCAACCGTTCGGGAGCGGTCTCTTTACGAAGAAGAATGTTAGCTCGATATGCTCGTTTCGGTAAGAGAAAACATGCAAGCTTCACAATTCGTTCCGTTTGATTACGATGGTTACTCAGCTTCAAGCTATCCGCAGATCTTCTCCGCGCGTCATGGGTGCTCAGCATAGAGCAGACAGCGTCTTACAATTGGCCGCCAGGCCTGTCGCTCCGCTGTAAAACAGGACGCGCTGATTCGAAGAGCATTTTCCTCATGCGGAAAGGCGCCCATCCACCGGACCCGGGCCGTGAAGTCCTCTCCAAGGACCCTCAAAAAGAGACAGTCCCTTGGATTTGATGTTTCCACAAAGACACCCCCAGACCCGAAACCCCAGCAGCTGTAAACATGTACACCCTGGGTCTGTTCTGCCTTCCTTACCCATGTCCTTGTAATGACCTGCAAATGCCACGCGCTAGCTTTGCACATGCGCCCCAGGTGCCTCTGACATGGAACGGACAACCCACCCCACCGTCCATCGGCCACACCTCGTCCGGTACCTGGGCGGAAGTATACGTAACGACGACGCAAAGATCTATACCATGATGAGACGCTCAAATCTATGCCGCGTCCAAAAAGCAAGCAACATGGTGAGGTAACATGGCAGGTCGCAGAAAGAATTACTGTTAGGGCTGTGGCCTATGCAGCCATGTCACTAGCCCATGCTAAGCATGCTTCTGCGATAACATTCTCCTCATATCATAGAGCTCTGTATATCTCTTTCACACTGTTCATCTTACAGCTCGCAACTATTGTTCTACTGCTGTCTTCTTTCAATCTTGTCCGACAGAAACCCTTGGTCTAACCACTCGCAGTGGCATTTTTATTCCAGTCACACACAACGGTTCACCTGGCATGTCGGATCTGACAAGATCTATCAGATAACCATATTGTTCCGAAGCTGTGTATCCTTGTCACATAGATCCTGCACACCATCGTCAGCTGCGACCCGGTCTTCTGGTCGGCATAGGTGCTTCTAGGCCCGATACCGTCCCACCCCGGACATGTCCGTAATCTGATCGCGGAATAAACAGCCCTCGGTACTATTAGGTACTCTTCATTGAAAGACCTGGCAAACAAGAAACGAAAGCAATGGAAGTGGAAGGCGGACAGTGGAGTGAGCATGAGCAGCCGTTGTGGTCCAGGGGGGAAGAGCCAGACAGGCTGGTAAGTTGACGCCGTCATGTTCCACAGGAACACCTATGACAGAGAAACGAGAGAGATTGCTAACCCACGATTTCAGCACTTGGGAAGCTCGTATTTTTCGAGCACAAGCTTGCCGGAGCATGTCGGTAACCCGGCGTCGCAAGGAGCAGAGCACTTTCCTTCGTTGTTCCCCATGACAGCAGACACAATGGCTCAGTCTCCTCGCAACAGAGTCACGACGCCAGTGATGCATTGTTTTGGCGGCATGAACATGCTCGGATCTGGCGTCAATATGGGTCCGCAACCTATGACTGCACAGTACTCTTGGGCGCAGGATGTTGATGGCATGTTCGCTCCTTCGCATCACATCAGTGCCCCAAATGCTTTTCAGTCCCCTATGTACATCCCTCTGCAGCATTGTGACTCTGCGCCCTCGGAGAAGCAGACTCTACAGCCGCATACGTCTTCGAGATTCCACGGCAGTGATACACGCATGCAGTTTTCGGGGTTTGGGCATTCAGCCGTCCAGTACTCTGCAGACATCCATCCAAATGGGGCTCATTCGTACCGCTCGCCGCCAGAAAGCGAGACAAGCTCGCAATCTTCACAAGGGTCTCCTCCTGAATCATTTAGCTACCCTTCACAAGGAGATTCAATTCCCGGCGAAGCATCGAAATCGCCGTTACTTCAACAAGAGCTCCCGGGAGACACACAATCTACGATCCCTGTTGACCCGGAGCTTGGTCGGCCTTCGTCTTACTTTGCGTCAAAGATGGCACAACAACCCAGGCTGAAAGCTCACCTCCCAGTAAGCGTTGACTCCCAGTTGATGCCTCCCCCTTCAGCTGTTCCTGTGAAGAGACAATTGGTGGACCTGGAGGCGGAGGAAGGGCTCGGCAAGGTTCCTTGTCGGGGCGGCCCCTTGACACAGAAAAAGCGACTGGATGCGGCATCGACGAGGAAGTTGGGGGCATGTATTCGTTGCAGGATGCAGCATTTGACGGTATGTTTTGGTCGAAGGTTACAAGTTGTCCAACAGAAGCTAACCCATCCATCATCTATAGTGTGAACCTAACCCGGAGCATCCTGAGGGTCCCTGTCTCACCTGCACAAAGCTCAACAGAAAGTCGCCCAAAGTTGTCCACAGGAATCTCTGCTGTCGGGCCAAGATGGGCGAGATCCAACTTTCCTTGCCATGCAATCTAGGCATCACAGAACGAAAGTTTCAGAGCCTTGCAGAGCACGACCTCACTGATGACGAGTGGATGTCCAACAAGGTTGAAACGGTTCAGCTTATGACTAGAGGATTGTGCCGTCATCCCCTCAATATTCGAGTGCGACTTTTCTCCCAGGAGCGATATGACAGACTCAACTATTCGATCAGGACTAGATCGGGAGATAAAGAGCACATGCATCTCCCGCCGTACGCCTTGGCCAATGTGAGGGATACGAGGCGCTCCTTTCAAGCATACTTGGATGAAAACTTCATTACCAGCTTGAAGGAGCAGATCGACAAGGAAGGCACTCATCCCATTATTAGGGAGCACTATTTGGAGGCCCTGATGCATTACGACAAGCTTTGTGACGACTTCGATGAGGATAACAAGGAAAGACAAGTCCTCAAAGACTTTTTCAAGCTCAGAATGGCACTCCGTAAGTGTTTCGAACAACAAAGTCTCTACACCGAGATGAAAACGCCTCCAAGCTGATTTCCAAATGGCAGATCACTGCATGAGTCCTTCTTGGGTGTATGATGAGTCTACTGGAAGCCACAAATGCCTCGGGGTCTACAGAGTCAAGGACGAGAAGCATCCTCTTCTTCACCGAATCCCAACACCTCGAATGATTGTGGCCCAGCTTTACGCCATTGTTTGTACGAAATTTGTGGACACACTTACCGAGAAAGTGCTCCATAATCTCGAGCAGCTCTACAGCAGAGCGAAGTTCCAGCCGTTCTTTACAGTCTACGTGGTTACCTTTCTGCTTCTACATGAAGTCTCATTGACTATTGGCCACTGGAAGGATGGAAGGGAGGTTTTCACCGGCATCATAGTAAGTTGATTTCCATTGTTGGTGAGCATTCGTTCATACTGACATACATTCACAGAAAGAGCCCATGTTGCCTCAAACAACAGACCCTTTTGCCACTAAAATGTGTCACAACGCAGAGATTCTGTTGTTGCATTGGCACTACTACAGGAGGAAACCCAATGCTTCGGTGGCAGGAGACAACTTCTATGGCGACGACATGAACAAAGGTTTTCTGTCAGACGTCTCTGGAAGTCAGAAGTTTCTTGTCAAAAAGACTTGGGTTGACCTAAAGCAGAAGTTTACTAACGAACTTTTTGATCAAAATGGTAATCTCAAATGGTCCAACTTTGTCATAAGTCTTCGCTAACACATCTATCAGATTTCCAAGGCTCGGGTGGACTTGAACTTGACTTCCATCCCCTCTACTGGGCTTCGCAGATGTTTGTTGAAAACTGGGTACCCTTCCAACACGTCTCGGCCCGTCGCAAAGGTATGTCCACGACCTCGCCGTGGACACCAAGAACGCCACCAGAGATAATATCGCTGGAAGAAGATTGCCGTACCTGATCGAAGCTGGCCGGAAGAAGCTCGTAGAGTCGAGTTTGAGATGTCATGCTATCCACGAATTGACGAACTCATGTGGGGGATGAGGGGAAATATTGAGTGGTCGATGTACCCATGGCGTTGTTTCAGTAGAGAGAAACGTGGTGCTCTCCACACTACCATGAGGTACTTTGAAGACAGCTTTTATGCTGAGACTGTGGCCGGGTTGGCATCCCGTTTCGACCACCTCTTGTTCGGTTATTACCATTCAATCCTGTAAGCAACAATACGTAGTTTTACCCTTTCGCATTGCATGAACATTTCACTTTTCGCCTTTGAATGATCGTATGCTGAGTTTCTGAATACAAACTCCAATATTTTCACCCGAATTCATTTCAGTATAAGTCAATAGTTCTAAACATATTATACAAAAGATCCCTCGATTAAGACTACAGCAACTGTCATCGTAAAGCCAGCAAACCTTGTCGTAGTACATGAGATTATCGCGCCTTCAGTGACTGGTTTTTTTTGCTACTTTTCCCAGATGAGGACTTGTGCCTCTTTGCGTTATACTCTAAGTCAACTCTGTAGTTTGAGCCTCGGCCTGACGACGATGACGATGTAGATGAGCCATACGAAGTGCTGCTGCCGGCAGACGACTTGTAAGAGACGCTGCTCTGTGATGAGGAGCCGGAAGTCGACGTTGAAAATGCTTCTGCGTCCTCTTCCACCGGAAGAAGCCCGTTGATTTTGGACAAAGCCGAGCCTCGACGGTGAGAGCGGGTAGCGGAGCTGTACCCAAACTTGCGACTGGCGGTCCCCTTGCGAAGCTCGCTGAACGTCATGTCAGGGGTTGTTGCACGAGTTGGGACTGGGGGTGAGCGGTTAGCTACTCGGCCGACCGGCGGGAAAATGCGGAGGATTTCTTACGGTAACGTGCACATTCAGCGCAACATCCGTGATCACATGTCTTGGTCTCCTCCGTCGACATGCCGTTCGAGTCTTGCACTGGCTTCGGCATGGTACACCAGCCCTGTGTGTTGGGTCCCTGACCACACTGGCAACAAGTCCAGGTTCCACCCATGGCCTTATACTGACAGTTAAGGAGGGGGCAGTCGGCATTGCTGGGCTGGGCGGTTGCATAACTCAGGTGGGTGCAGGGAGTCTCCACGCCGGTCTCGAGATCAATGAGAGCCGAGGGGCAATAGTGCCAATTGATAGAGGTGTGGGAGCAAGGATGCCAGCGAGGGTGACCGTGACACATTTTGGACTGCTTGGTTACTGGAAAAAAAATTGAATTGGCCTGAGGGATGGGAGATCTTGAGTGAAGATATACAGCGACTGATAATGCTGTAAAAGACAAGACCACATCATATCACTGCATGCCACCTGCTGCATCTTATATACTCTGCGTGATCTATTTTCAAGCATTTAGTGGTAAGGTCTTGTTTTCTCAGGGTCAAGAGCACTCGAAATGATCACTATTCCACTGAGTCTGCCGGCGGACGCCTCACTTGGTTGCTTTTCCCACCACCTCTGACACACATTTACTTCTCGCCAACCATCTCGAACATGGTCAAGTTTTCGCATCGCATCTGTCATCATGGCTGCTTCACCGACAGTAAGGATTGTGCTACCCTGCAGTGGAGATGGCCAAAGTTTACTCTATCAGGACCCAATGTCTCGGAACTCGATATTGGTGGATATGGTGGTGTGAACCAGGTGTTGTACAGCTACCAAGCAGGAAGAAGCCTTGTATACAGTGTCCAATAGGATTCTTACGCGACGTCGCTCAAAGACATCGAGGGCACCGTAGACAAATCTGGGTGAAGTCCCCGACGGCTACCTGCAGCTGGGGTTACACCGATCCACAAGTATTGAATCACGGCGATCTCGTCAAGCCTTCCTCGGTCACACAGCTTACTCTCCTTTCGATGAGTGGGAATTACTCCACGAGTCAGCGATCAGTGGAAATCAATGCCGGTCTCCCGGTGCCTTGGGTAATGGAGATCTTACTCTCGATATGGTGAGCAAAGTGTCTCGTATTCACCTTGTTGGTGGGGTCTCACGATAATTGTGAGACCATGGGGCTGAGATGGAGCCCGGGACTATGGTTTGCGAATCGGCTGGTATGGCATCTAAGTGGACAAAAGCAGCACTGCGCACGGGTGTTGGGGACGATGTGGCTGGATCGAGATGCAAGAGTGCAGGATCTGGAGGCTTATCGAAGGTTCCTTCCACTTGGGTATCTAAGAAGCACCCGATCTCGCATTTGCAGTAGCTTCAGGCGTTTTGTGCGAGTACCGGCAATGACGGATCTCATTAATCAGTAATCCTGACAGCTTTTTAGGCAGATCCGTAGATCACTCATCACTCGGCCGAATATCAGGGTTATCCGTGAATGTAAACGGGTTAGAAGAATAAGTCTTGGTTACTATGTATGATTGCCACTGGAATCGTCTGATGATCGTCAACTTTGAGCAACCTCTCCATGAAGATGTCTCTTCAATAGGGCTTGAGATTTCGTTATCTATCGAGAGCTGCCAAAGTTCCTTGTGCGCACTCAGGCCCCATTCTACTCCATTGTGAAGGGAACTCCTTGAAATCAAACACTAGTTACAAAATTACTTGAGCAGTAAGAAACAACACACCATCCAATAGTTTCCATGCTCACTGAATCGATTACCTGATATCCTGGACTCTGAAGACTGCTTTCCTTTATCCGTCAAGGGCAGCCGTGCAAGTGTTGCAGCAGATGTGCTCGCAGCGATACTCATTTCCGTCAATGATCATGACGCAGCTGCAGCGACCCCCGTCGTTCCAACCCTTGCCACACCAGCAGCAGTTCCAGCAGCGATTTCGCATCTCGTAGGGGCAGCTCTCGAGGGGGCATTTGGGCAGCGGCCGCTGGTCATATCCAGGAGGAGGAGGGTAAGGGATGTTTTGCTGAGTGACGTCTCTGCAAGTCTTGCGGTTCGATGAGCTCTTCTTCGAGGCAGAGGGTGCTTTGGAGCAGTAATTGGTCTGGGACTTGACGTGCTCGCACGGAAGCTTGTAGGAGGTGATGTTGCACATATTGTCTTGTTTCGGAGTTTTCGGGGTTTTTGAGAAGTTTATAAGATGAAGATTACGACTTTTGGAGAGACTTTGAAATCTCAGGGGTGCATAAGCAGTATTTGAAGGAAGTTTGCTGAGTGCTCATGCAACGAGGGAAAGCTGATGACTATCTGATCTCCTGGTCTTTGCCTTTACGAAATACGAGGCATCTCATCTTGATCTTTATAGTCGCTGCCTACGCTGTGAACTTAGGATGGTTCGCCGATAATTTCTCCTCTATCCCGAGTTTTCGAGTATTGGATGACGTGGAGGCGGCCACGATCTCAACTATTCCCCTGTCGATCAGTAACCCTCCATCTAGATGAGATCTATCCGAGAGCCCGTCGTGTTCCGTCGCCAAACTGACGAGGACTGACTCGCAAGATGCATCCAAAAGAGCAAATAGTCTGAGGGTTATTGAAGGAAAACGTGGCAGCCAGGTTTCTGATATTTGTCAGTGGCCACTAATAGCTTGTACGAATGACCCTGAAGTCCGGAACCGGGCCCGGAACCGGTGGAAGAATATCAGTATATCGCAAATGATTCCAGGCAAGGCAAGCATGCGAACCATGTGTATGAAACATGCAACTGCAAGGAAATAATAATGATTGGTCTATCTTGCACAACGAAGTATGAAGGCTCCCAAGCCACCCCGAATTCCCTGTTCAGCCTCGCGCCAATGATGGACTGTTGATGACCGCCTACTGTTGTAACCGGCTTTCGGAGGCGTTCCTTGTAGCTATTGATCCACGTCGAGAAAGCCCCGACCTTCACTGTGACTGGCCCCCTTGCGATCTTTGTACCACATACTTTCAGCTCTCGGAGTGCGGCTCGTATGTCTAGACTCCGCTAACCCTAAAAGGTAGGTCCACATCAGATACCGAGCACTTGGATATGACAGCCGGTGACTAGCATCAGTCGGCATGTGGCGCTGTCTAGACTCCGGGACCCAAACTTCTTCTGTCCTGCAAGCTCTTGTAATCTTGCAATTCTGACAGACTTGAGGTCTATCTTTGCTGGGCTTTTCGTGTATTCCTTCCTTGTCAGTTTGTCATTGCTTATGAACCGAAATGGCTTTGAAAGCCTCCAGGTTTGTGCCGTGATTTTAGCCGAAGGCTGCTTTCATGTGGCGGAGTCCGGAGTGCAGTTCTGACAAACTCGGTGGTAACAGAAAGTGTCTGGACTTTTCTTCATCTTGTGCCGACACCACCGGAGAGAGTTGCTGCCGCGGCTGCATTGGCAGCATATCCAGTGCCCATTGAGTTCCTGGAGACGGCAGTTGCCGGAGCTGCAGTCAGGTGAGATGAGACATCCTCCCGTAGCGCACGGGTTGTCGAAGTCGATCGACTGAACTGGATCGTAGAAGACTCTCTCGCACGGAAGTCGAGTTCTGCCGTCAGAGTCCACGCCGGCATCCCGGCAGAACTCGTAATGCACGACATAATCGATCGGCCGAGCGCAGGGCTGGACATGATGATGGTGAAGGTAAGAATAGGTACACATTGTTATGTCTTGCGACTTGCGCACTTGTGGCCTGATATCTACGTATCGATGTGTATGTTTCGAATCAATCGACTGGTTGAGTTGCTTTTGTGTTCGGTACTTTCAGACACCTCGTCCTGGATTAGGCAGTATCGAGCGATCAGCGGTCCGTCCCGAATAATGAAGTTCGTGATCGGATATCGAGGTGACACAAAGTGGTGGACCCAGGAGGAAATTGCTTAGAGCTGTTTGATTGGGCTTCCTGGTGTGATTATGGCGAACTCTCGGCGAACCAGGGTGAGCGGTTGCGATGAGGCCGGCGGCCGACTCAGACAATAAATAGATATTTTTGCCTGGCCGAGTCAATGAGGACAAACGGCCTGCATATGCAAGGCAATAATCAGCCAGGGATTTTATGGTAATGAGAATGGAGTGCTAAAGCTCTCAAATCGAGATTGAGGGGTCAGAAGCGAGCGTTTGATCTGTGGGCTTCCGGGTTGAGTTGCTTGGTGAGGGTTTCTTCATGTTTGTGAGTGGAGTATCAATGGTCTTATATGATCATGAGAGGTGAACATCTTATCCATAGTGTCTTCGTTATGGGCTACCACCGCGTGCCTCCGGCCCCAAGGATGACACATACTAATCTCGCTCACTCGGCCATTCATGATGTCGTTCTAGGGTGCCAATCACCACATCTTGCTGGCAGTCGCCTTGACATAGACATGAGATGGTATGATTCTGGTACCAGGCTTCAATAATTGGCCGCCATTGTCAAACCCGTGGGTCGCAATTCCTTCCTGTTCTTCCGGAGGATGGCAAAGCACGTGGCGTCCGCATGCTTACCGGCCCTGCACCCGCAGACCCTTTCAGGACATACCACCAGTGAGAGAAAAGAAACCCAGACAAGGGGGCGCATAAATGTAACAACACGCGAGCTTTGGGAGGCCATCTTCCAGACTCCCATATGGGAGCCACATGTGATGGTCGTGGCAACGAGCCACAGGTGCGAGAGTGGCTCTTTAGGATTGCGTGTTTATCCCAGCTACCACGAGCGTTACCCTCCATTGCAAAGCCTCCTGTTTCAAATACCGGGCTTTCCATGGAATTCAGCCAGTTTCCATGTGCCGATGGAATATTCCAAGGGCATTCTGGAATCTAGTTGGTGCGGAAGATGTTTGCTTCTGGCTTGAAGTTCGTGCGACGAAATGTACCCCAGAGTTGCCTTATCACGCGACGTCGTTACTTGATATGTTATTACAGCTTATTCCCGGGGATGCTCGAGGTGTCAGTGTCAGTATGAGTCAGAAGATATTTGTGATGAGACTGACAGGACTTCATGTTGGGGATTGATTGCTGCATGCAGTTCATTGGTGATCACATCATCATCGTCTCGGAAATGGTACCCTTGCTCCCACAGTACGAAGCACTCGCACTCCGACCAAACCCGCCGTATGGAGACCGGAGCGGATAAGGAGAATCAGACTAATTTTCAGCTTTCAGGTCTTGATACTCTGACATCTTGACGTCTGTTTCCTTTCTTCGGTGTCTCAAACGTCGGAGGAAGTGAGACAGGCAGGTCACTTTGCCACTTCATAGCATCTCACGAACCCGGATAGATACTGACGGACTGCTCCGGATCATAACTCTGATTTCTTCTCTCTGGATTCACTGATTATTCAGAAGACTGCCAGATCTAAGAAACCAGACATAAGGGTCCCAAGATCAGTTTCGATATCTACAAAAAGTCAATGACGTGTGTAATGCTACAACGGATCCCATGAGGTCTATAGAATAATCGAGTCTTACATCAAACAATACCGGAACCATTATTTTCAATCAATGGTTCAATGATACGGTCGACTTCGGCTTTGAGCCTCTCACCTGAGCAGGCCTGACTTCTGCAGACGCAATGCATAGTCATGAGGTTCTGCTGATGGCCAAGGCATTTCGGGCACATCCGACGGGCGTTTTGCTCGGTTCCGGTGGTAAGGTAGACTAATCACAGAGCCCCTCACTCCACCCCCGTGGCTGTTTAGAAGAGGTTGCACAACAGAAGATCAGCACACGCCAAGACCCTGGGCTTTCGAGTTAATGCAAGGGGACTGGGCTTTGAGGGGTTTGGTCAGTCGGTGAGCCAACAGCTGCATGCATTAAACTTGATTGGCTCTTGGAAACGGGGTCAACTCCTCGGTGAGCACATATTCAAAGAGCCAACGCCTCTTTGGGCGTTGTTTCCTCCCATTTCTTTTTCAATGATCTTGGTCTTGACTTCGCAGCTTTCAGATCGGTCGAAGGGGCTCTCAATATTTTGAACCGGCTGCGACCTCGAATATTCCCAGACATTCACCCGGACCATATGACCACAAAGGGAACATTTGCCGGAGATATATCATACGACACCACACCCGCATCCTGAGACTGGGATACAGCTGTGGCTTCCCGTGGGTTGCACAAAGCTAGCCGAACGGACATTACGCTGCTTTCAGCTGGGCTTCCAGAATGCGCTGATTTTGAATCTTCAGCTATTCCCATAAAAGAGATAATATCGAGGGGGCTATGTCCATTGATGGCGTTGGAAGCTGAGCAATAGCTCAAGAAGTATTCAGCAATTGAGAGCTTACGGCCGTGTGATCAAAGGCAAATTAATCTTGCATGTCCATCACTTCCGAAGGAGGCTTGTGCCATGCAGATGCTTCGTGTCACGAGGGCGTTTGATGCTGAGTGTGGGTATTTACGAGGGGTTACACCAGGGGCCTGGACCGACTCCTCGGGACAGAACTCTGTTCAATGCCGAAGACCACCGAAAAGTGAGGCTTTAAGAACGGATAATATTGCAGCGACCCGCATACCGGGAGACATGAGCCGGTGCCGCTGGTCGTGTCGATTACGGGCACGGCTGACTGACGCACCATTGGATCAGGTCCGAGTGGCCGGCGAGAGAAGTCCCGGAGTAGGCCTTAAGAGGTGAACATCGCATATCACAGTTTAGAGAAATCCTTCAAGTAAGCTTCGCCTCTCAGGTGAATCTATCGAGAGCTTGTTCGGCCAGCCACAAGACGACAAGAGATAGATAATGGGAATGAAAGCCTAAAAGGATCGGGTCGAGCGACAGCAAAGACAAGGACCTGGCTAAGTTGTTGGATCAAGCAATGAAACGGAATAACCCAGACCTCGAGCCCGCGCAGCTGACAAGTCCTGATTAAATACTTGTCGCTGGAAAAGGGTCGAATTCCCTGTGACGAAATTCTGCTAGGGCTTCTGAGCTGGGGGTCAATGTTCAGCAGAGCGTCAGTTGGCCATACTTCAGACTTCCTAGACTTGTTGGTGAAACATCTGCATTTTCCCGCTTCTTGGCATTCACGATGTCTTGCAATAGAAGCAGTGATCCTTTGCATTTAAATGAAGGCCTGTCTGTCTGCTCTATATACGCAACTAAAATGCGTGTTTCGAACACATCCTGTCACAGAGGACGGAAACAAGCAGGATCAAATGATGATGCCTCTAGGCTCCGCATCATCTTTGCAACGGCCCGTCCCTTGTGCAAGGAAGAAGCAGCAGGCAGTCAAAATGCAAGCTTCAACTTTGACCTCGTGATACCCAAACAAGCAGTGTATCATTGCCCAGTGCTTCATCTCGATTCCGCACCAGAAAGTAGCATCAGCTTATTTCAGGGTCTCGGACCTCCCGCATTCTTCGGACATTCTTCTGGTTATTTAGGTAGGAGCCACTGCGCATAAGAATGCTAGCTGTTTCACCGACTAAGATTGCTAAATGTCTCAATTGCTTGGCAGCTAGAAAAACAAAAACACCATACGTTTAGCCTCCAGACTTCCTCCATCAAAAATTGAAACTTTAGCAGAGAAAAGAGCCATATGTTATGAGTGGCGCCACCCCGTTCCTAACGTAAAACATGACACCTTTCACTTGACATCTCGCAAGCCATATCATTGATGTAAATTGGACATTGTTTGTGAGTCGCCGAGTGGCGCAATCATGTGCATTTCTTTATGTTCTCTCCCCACGAGGGACAAGCCTTGAAAGTTACCGCGCTCCCATCATGAGCGAGTCCAAGGGACTGACGGTTTTGTGAGGGGATTTTGCCAACTCTTTTGAGCAAGTTCTCTAGACCACCTGCGCGTCAGCCAGTCTGCTTCTCAAGCGTCGTCATGCTATCACTACGGCAGATCTGGGTCATCGCCACTGATGTTTCCCGCTCACTCTTTGGCGATCCCCTGCTAAGAGACGTATCACGAGGTCACACAAAGTTCGACTTGTCCAACAATGTCACCGCCGCGGATGAATACCCCGGATACCCTGACTTTAGTCCCACTGGCAGTAATATTGACCATTTCAGATGCCAGTATCCCAGTATGAAAGGCTGGCATTACTGTGGTGGGTCCGAAGATCAATCATGCTGGCTCCGGAATCCTGAGACTGGGGAGCAGTTCAACATTACCACTGATTATGAAGACTGGATGCCTTATGGCATTGATCGCTACTTTACTCTGGATGTCGCAGATGGTTGGGTCAATGTCGATGGACTGAACTTCACTGAAGCAAAATTGTTTAACAACACCTTTCCCGGCCCTTTGATAGAGGCCTGCTGGGGTGACCGAATCCACGTCAACGTCACGAATTCTCTGGGGTTGAATGGAACGAGCATTCACTGGCATGGAATCCGGCAAAAGGACACGATGCACATGGATGGCGTCAACGGCATTACTCAATGTCCCATCGCCCCAGAAGACTACTTCGTCTATATCTGGAACGCTACGCAATATGGGAGCTCTTGGTACCACAGTCACTACAGTGTCCAGTACGCCGACGGGCTTCAGGCTCCGATTGTAAGAGCGTCTCAACCGGAAGAAGGATGATTTACTGACTTGATCTAGACTATCCATGGCCCTACAGTAGCTCCGTATGATGAGGCAATTGAGCCACTCATCATCACTGACTGGTGTAAGTCAAGACATGGCAAAACTGCCTCCAACTGGTGTATCTGACCCGAACCAGTGCACAACGGTGCCTTCAATGCGCTCTACCAAGATGCCATATTTCCCGATATTCTTCTCGGAAGCGTCGGGCACACTGTTGGTAACATCACTCGATACAACAGTAGTGTGGAGGCTCTTCTGCCCGTCCCGGAACCTTACGAAATTCACTTCGATAACATGGAGCCCAATCCTCTCACGAGGGCCAAGCGTTACCTTATACGACTGATCAACACATCCTGGCAAACGACCTTTGTCTTCTCCATCGACAACCATCTCTTAACTATTGTCGAAGCTGATTTTGTCCCCGTCACTCCGTTCAATGTATCTTCTCTGCTGGTTTCGATCGGGCAACGTTACAACATCATCGTTGAAGCCAGTCCCCTTGTAAACAGCAGCAACCCAGCGCAAAACCCTCTGCCAGAGGACTGCAACTTCTGGATCCGGACGTGGGTTGCAGGAGACGGCGTGGAATGTGGCAGGATTGGAACTACCGCGGAGTACTCACAAACAGGAATCCTCCGATACAGCGCAGAGAGCAAGACAAACCCTTCCAGTCTGCCTTGGACCTTCAATCAAAATTGTTCCGACACGGAAACGAACTCAAGGCTGGATCCAGTGGTGCCATGGACGGTAGGGTTGCCGCAAAATAACAAGACGAACGACAACTTTAACGTGTCTCTGCTTCATGGGGAAGGTCCGTATGGGACTTCTTTCATCTCATTGGACCGCGCGGGCAGCGACAAGCAAAATCCATTCCAGACCGACTATGGTAACCCGACATTTCTAAACCTGGCCAACGTTCGGGAAAAGTGGCCTGCTGGATGGGTCGTGGTTCCTGAGAACTACACTGAGAAAGATTGGGTGAGTCGGTTGGAGGATGGTGTACTTATGTGTCTTTTCTGATCAAGTGCCGCAGGTTCACTTGGTAATGTTCGGCGCAAATGATCCATCACAGGGGACTTTTGGGCCTCATCCAGTGAGTCAAACCTTTTTCAAAGACCCAGTGCCTGAAATCTGACACTGTCCAGATCCATCTACACGGCCACGACTTTGCCATTCTCCGCGAAGTGGACGACGAGCTCTGGGACCCTGCAACGTACGACCCCACCAAGAACAACCTGAACAACCCTCCTCGCCGCGACGTTGTGCTACTCCCATCGCAAGGCTACGTCGTCATCGGGTTCAAGACAGACAACCCCGGCGTTTGGCTCATTCACTGCCACATCGCTTTCCACGCCGCAGGCGGGCTTTCGATGCAGATTATGGAAAGGCAGAGCGCAGCGAACGAGTTCTGGCCGCCTGGCAACTCGGCAGATCTGGATGAGGCGTATCGAGTGTGTGAGAATTGGAACAGTTGGGCGTACGATTGCAGGAACCTCTGGCCGGGAGAGGTGCCGAGGAAGGATAAGGATGGGAACCCGACGAACCAGACTCATTGGCCGGCTTGTGAGGATGCGGTTATGCTGCAGAACGATTCCGGGGTGTAAGAATCAACCAACTTGGAAACTGTAATGATTAAAAGTGCAAAAGGATGGTGATTTTTCTAGCGCAACGCGGCACATTTGAAAGCTGCACCGCAACGAACGCCGTTCTGCGGCGCGTCTGGTCCGGCTTTGCGCCCCACCTCTCCGAGTCTTGCGCCCGCTGCCCCGGTCCGAGGACCGGCGATCTGCATATTCACTTTTCGGGGCTCTATTGACGGACGCGGGGAATAAGTAGCCAAGCGCCAAGATTGAAAAATTCGCCCTTTCCCTCTCCTATTGCCGGAATTTGGCGGCATGAAGGATCCGTCCTAACGCTGATGCCTTGCGCCCGTCAGCACTTAGAACCTGCCACCAGCCGAATATCCTACTCTTCCCATCCACGAGGCCAGCGAGTTTCGAGGCAATTGGCTCCCAGCCAGGACTGAATCCAATGTGCGAGATCAAATTCTCTCAGCTCAGCCTCCTTCCAAACAATTCTTACATTGCTGCGCTGGCATCTCTCAACCCCTGCGAGGCCCTGGTCAACTCGACCCAGAGCAGCGGTACGAGCGAAAGGGGCTTATCAACGGCCAATACGGAAACGGCGCCGCACACCCGGTGTAAGCATTGGCAACCAGCCCGTCAGACGCCGGGCGCGTTCGCGTGGCTTCTTGCGCGGAACGTTACAGGGTTCATTGTCTCCGTGACTGGGTTGGCTCATATTAGTGCTGAGCTATGCGCAAAACCTCATAAGGGAAGGGTGATCTTTTGGGAAGAATCATGTATACGATCTGCCCGTTTGAATTAGTTAAAATGAAACTTATGCGTGCTTGAGCACCGGCGACAGATGGATGCGTTGTTCGACCTCGCTGCGGAGTATTATGAGTGGCTGCTGGAACAAGTTACGATGCGTCTTCGGAAAGATATAACCGCAACTACTCCGTCTAGATATTTTCATCGCTTCTGGCCCCGGATCCAACTTCACTCGATCAGACCAACAGGCACAATGGCAGCAACAAGACATCTCACAACTTCACCGAGGTCGTTCCACAGATTTTCCGATCTCCCCGCCGAACTCCGTCTCAAAATATGGGAAGACGCATCAATAGGACCCTCAATGCACGTCTTCGACGTCTGCTTCCCATCCTGGCGCGGCGCGGAACGCAGCAAACGCGCCTTCCAAGACGCGGACGGCCACATGTCGGAAGCAAACCAGGCGCGCTGGAGCAAATACAGCCAGTGCGTCTTCCTCGACGCCTTGGAGGCTGGGCCGGAGGAGCTGGCGCGCTCCACGCGCGTCGCGAGACATGCGCATGACCCGAGCATGTATAAACTACGGCGCGTGCAGCAGTTGACCTCCGCCGAGGCCTCGGGAGCGACTGCGAAGCTGGGGGAGGATGTCAATACCGTGTGTCTGCCTGGACGGAACGAGAAGATTGTGTACGACAATGAGGAGGACGTGCTTTTCCTGAGGTTCAGAGACGGGGGGGCGGTGACGGAGCTATCGCAGGGAGTGCTGTTTGGGGAGTATGATGCCTCTGGTGCGAACAGTCTGAGCGAAGTGCTCGAGGGGCCGTGGAGCGCGGAGATGGCGGCGACGTTGCACGGCGGGAGGAAGATTGCGCTGGACGTTGCTGAGACGTGGACGAATGAGACTGTCGGGGCGGTCTTGTTGGAGGAGGTTGCGTATCTGGGGTGCTGTTTGCAGCAGGGGCTGCGGGTGTTGTATCTGGTTGATCATTGTCCTGGACGGTGTTCACGGTGCGGAAGGAAGGAAATGGCCGCGGACAAGTTGCAGGAGAGAGGGCAGCTGTACCGGCAGCTGCATTACGACGAGACCCAAGGCCGGGAACCGGATGTGGTGAGGGGGGTTGGCAAGACGTATCGCGAGGTTTTTGATTTTGAGGGGATGGGGTGGTCCGATAAACACCCTAGTTTCGTTTTTGCGAGAGCCATGGACGAGACCATTCGGAGCCAGCAGGCCGATGCAGATGCTAGGAGGTTTCAGGGGGTGAGGGTTCTGGTGGTTGAAGACGAAGACGTGGATGGACTGGATACGACGACGTTGATGGACTGTAATCCAGAGGGCGCTCCGGAAAAGAAGATGGACATGGTTTGGGAGATGAGCCTGCGATGGTCATGCTGAGATCAACCAGAGTGAATTTGATGCAGACTCTGTCTCTGAGAGGGTGTAAGCTTACCCGAGCTCGGATGTTTGGTGCTGACGTTTGTTGACGAAGTGCGAGCGATGGATAAGAGGATGATGGTCTGGGGTTGGCTGGAACACCTTGTATTACTATTGCCTCGAATGGAGACGGATAACAACGTGGCCACCGTAAACAACGACAAAACGTGCTGCCCTCCAGCTTTTCGACTGGGAATACCCTTTGACGCCGTACTATGCATATACCACAAGCTGAAACTACAATAATTACCCCACTAGAATCTGTCGGCACGTTAGCTCAGCCCGGGCATGTAATGGAGTTGGCTGCAAAGACTTACCGTATCTCATAGGAACCCGCCCTCGTCATGTACCGCACCCACTTGACACTAGAATAGTTGCTCTTCTCAAATACCTTTAGATATCTAACCAGCAGCCCGGAACTTGTAAACATCAACAAGCTAAAGTTGAGGCTCAGAGGCGGCCGCGACCAGGCGCGCTGATTCGTCGTGCTCGACAATATGGCCTCGGCGCTCAGCACGAACTCGCTCTGACCGGTGAAACGGCCAATCTTCCATACGATGTTGTTCTCGCTTGGCTCGTACTTGGCCTTGCCCTGGGTGCAGCGCTCCGTGATCTTAGCAGTGTTGAGCGGTGTCGGGATGCGGACAACGACGTTGGTGGCGAACAGCTTCGAGCCAAAGTTGGCCTTGATGCCGATGCTGTACTCGACCTTGGTGCGCCCGACCTCGTTCACAATGGCGTGGACCTTAAAGGGCAGGTTGACATTCTCGGTGGCACGGTAGCGCATGAGCTCGAACTCGCCGTCCGGGGGCACGAAGGAGATGATGCGGTCGCTGTCGAACTTGCCGAGCTTCACGCACTGGTGGAACTGGCAGTCCTCCAGGGTGACGCTGCCGGCAGCCGCCTTGGTCGCCTTTGTGCCCATTCTGTTTCCGCTCGGTAGACTCAGGAGGCCGTCGTTGTCGAGGAGGAGGCGGTCGTTGAGGCCGA
This sequence comes from Colletotrichum sp. SAR11_240, assembly GCA_025328625.1. Classification (NCBI taxonomy): domain Eukaryota; kingdom Fungi; phylum Ascomycota; class Sordariomycetes; order Glomerellales; family Glomerellaceae; genus Colletotrichum; species Colletotrichum sp. SAR11_240. Next base: position 343 of record JAKMXA010000070.1, on the reverse strand, counting down.
ACTTGCACTCGGGGGTGCCGGAGAGGTAGGCGCGCATGATGATCTGGCCGGTGACGTCGGCGCGGAGTACGGCGCCGGTGGCGGACATGAGGAGGTTCACGTCTTCGATCACGTCGACGAAGGCCTCGTTCTTCCTGTACTTAACATCGGCCTTGCGCCATGACAGGGCGCCGGTGGCCTGCATCGTAATCTTGGCGGAGTCTTCGGCGGCGCGTTCTGACTTGACACCTTCGGTGGTGATGTACATCTTGAGGGTATCGGTTTCGGTGTTTTGGGGGTAGCCAAAGTCAATAATTTCTGGCACGGATCGTTAGAGAGAGAGTTTGTAAGCAGGACTTGGGGG